>MU703586.1:64928-76790 GCA_026770625.1 Nicotiana glauca
TATCCGACTATTTCAAACTGTTTAGTTTATATTGCAGCACTATTTGATTTTTTTGTTGAATTTTCGGAGGGTGGGCAAATTTATAAACTTGCATAAATGCAATGAAAGAAAAGTTTAAAAAATATTTTTTTCGTATCCCCCTATTTATGGTGTAGCTGCAATGTTAAATCCTACAATTAAATTAGGAGGTCCTCACTTTTGGTACTCAAATATTTATAAAGCTTTAGATCTTTCAAATGAGGAATTTGCTTCACTTGCAGATGCAAAAGCCTCAATTAAAATTAATGCTCAAACAATTTATAATGCTTATCAACTTGCCTTAGATCATGCTAGGCCAAATGTTCCAACCCCTACTTCGTCTAGTTCACAATCGTCTAAAAGAGCTGCGGGCTTAAAAGCACTTAAATCTTGGACGGAGTTCAGGGGTTCTCAAGGTGATAATTATGATGAAACTTCAAATCTAAATGATCTTCAAGTTTATTTGTCGCAGGGACTTGAAAAGGAGAATATAGACGGCACTTTTGATCTTTTGGAATGGTGGAAGTCAAGAGAAAAACATTTTCCGGTTCTTGCAAGGATGGCTTGGGATATTTTAGCTATTCAAGCTTCAACTGTTGCATCAGAGAGCGCTTTCAGTCAAGCAAGACTTCAAATAGGTGATCATAGAGCGTCTATATGACGACCCAGCCCGTCGTCCCATGAGTTACCACCCCGTTTCCCTCATATTATGTTTCTCTATGATAAATATCAGTATCTAAGTTGATTGGGTAGAGTTGGATTGATTTTAGTTGGAAATGAGGCACTTAGCCGCTTAGAAGGAAGCTTGTTTTGGAAAAGTCAACCGGAAGTTGACTATATAGTTAGAGGGATCGGATGTGAGTTCCGGTGGTTCGGTTAGCTTTGGGGGATGGTTTGTGACTTAGGAGTGCGATCAGAATTGAATTTGGAGGTCCAGTGTAGAATTAGGCTTGAATTGGCGAAGTTTGAATTTTGGCGGATTCTAGTTGATAGGTGAGATTTTGATCCGAGGGTCGGAATGGAATTCCGAGAGTTTCTGTAGCTTCATTAGGTGATTTTGGATATGTGTGTAAAATTTCAAGTCATTCGGACATCGTTTGGTCGGGTTTCCGATCGAATGTGAGTTTCGGAAGTTTTGGTTGAACTTAGGCTTGAATTCAATGTGATTTAATGGTTTTAGCGTTGTTTGACATGTTTTGGGGATTGGAATAAGTTTGAATAAGGTTTTAGGATGTGTTGGTGCTTTTGGTTGAGGTCCCGGGGGCCTCGGGGTGATTCTTGATGGTTAAACGGGAATTTTGGAAGCATGCAGCATGTCTGATCTTCTGGCTTCTGGTATTTCCGCATCTGCGGAAAAGGAGCGGCACGAGCGGTTCCGCAGATGCGGCTGTAGGGTCGTAGAAGCGGTCCTTGAGGGGTCCTAGTATATTCCGCAGAAGCGGAAGTCTTTCCGAAAAAGCGGACACCGCATAGGCGGCTTTCCATCACAGAAGCTACCCTGGGATTTTTAAGTTGAATCGCATAACCGGTATTTTGACCGCAAAAGCGGAAGCCGCAGGTGCGGTGCATGGACTAGATAAGAGGAAATGACTGGGCAGAACAATATTAAGTTCCCTTCACGAATTTTGAAGGGGAAAACATTTTGGGCTTCGGACTTAGGCGATATTTGGACGATATTTGAAGAGGGTTTCGAGAGTTTTCATCATGTATGGATTCTTGGTCTTAGATTACGCTATTATGGTGTAAAACCATGGATTAACACCGAAAATCCAAGGGAATTAAGGTTAAAAATGGAGGTTAGGGCTTGAAATTTGAAAGAGTTTAAACTAGTGATTTGAGGGGTTTAATGGACTCCGATTTTTGTGAATTTGATATGTATGAACTCCTGGCAAGATAAGGAAGCCGGTGATGTTAATTTTATAATTTTTTGAGACGTAGGCCCGGGGCTCGGGTTTTGCCAACTTTGTTTTTGGGTGTTTTTCGAGTTCTTTCAATTGGGTTATGTCCCATTAGGTTATCATAATGTATTCTTTGTGGTTTTGGCCAAATTCTACGCCCGGGGAGGTTGATTTGCGAGGGAAGCGCAAGGCGAGCTAGGATTTCGGCCGGCTTGAGGTGAGTAATGGTTATAAATGATGTACTGAGAGTTGGAAACCCCGTATTTGCACTATGTGGTGCTATGTTGAGATGAGATACGCACCGTATGATGAGTGTGGTGATGCTACTGCTAGGGATTTGGACTCGATCCATCCCGATTGATGACTCTACTATACCTTTGACTGAGACTGAGCTTTTATCCGTATATTTGGGGCTAGTTGCCACATTTGGGTCCTTGTGCCGATCTGTAGAACCCTTAGGGAGCATGTTGAGCTAATTGACCTCACTTTACCTGTTGAAAAGACACTCTCAGTCATATCCTTAACTGTAAAACATAATATGAACCGGTCTTAGCAATTTGCACTCTAAATGAGGAATACCTGGGGTTGAAAGCCCCGTCTTAGCTGAGTGGGCCCGAGAGACCAAGTCTATATTGACTGAGAGGGGTCAAGGACCCCATAGTGAGGGTATTTGATATACACCGGATCGTGCTGCACGCCGCAGCAGTATATACATATACATATATGGATCAGACTGCACGCCGCAATAGTATGTTATATGGATTGTACTGCACGCCGCAGTGATATATTATATGGATCGGACTGCACTCCGCAGTGATATATTAAATGGATCGGACTGCACGCCGCAGTGATATACTATGTGGATCGGACTGTTTGCCGCAGTATTATAGCGCTTGGGCTGTAGGAGCCCCTCCGGAGTCTGCACACACCCCAGTGAGTGCAGTCGACTATTTTTATTGGATCGGGCGCAGCAGTGTATATTATTATTGGATCGGGCTGCGCGCCGCAACAGTGTATATTATTATTGGATCGAGCTGTGCGCTGTAGCAGTATATACTATTATTGTATCGGGCCGCGCGCCGTATCAGTGTTGGTAATTTGCCAGACTTTTGAGAGATTTTTACCTGTTTTCCCTACTCAGCTGTTGTTTACTACCTTTACTGTTGGTTATAGAACTGAGTAGTGTTTCTACAAGAATTCTTACTTTCAGTTGTTATTTATTGCTATTACTCACTGAGTTGGAGTACTTACTTTACTCCCTGCACCTTGTGTGCAGATACAGGGATCCCGGAGGCATAGCTGAGTTTGTTGCTGCTGCCTAGCCCATCTGTCGGAGTCATCGAGGTAGCTGCCTGGCGTCCGCTGGACCCTATTTCTCCTCTTATATTTCTTTACTTTTGCATCTAGACTTTCATATGTATAGGATGTTGCTTTGTTGTATCTAGAGGCTCTGACTCGTGACGCCAGATCTGATATGGGCTGTTTTGATATTATTGTGGTTTCCGCATAGTTTTTATTACTATCAGACTGAGATTTTGCTTAAATTGGTATTTTTAACTTTAACAACTGATAAGGAGCTTTGTAAACTTGGGTTTGAAAACGTTCTAAAGGTCGAGCTTGCCTAACAATGTGTTGGGCATCATCACGATCGGGGTTTGGGTCGTGACAAGTTGGTATCAGAGCCTAGGTTACCAGGTCTCGCGAGTCATGAGCCGGTTTAGTAAAGGCTCGCGGATCGGTACGGAAATGTCTGTACTTATCCTCGGGAGGCTACAGAACCTTTAGGAAAAACTTCATATTCTTGAAATTCTCGTCGTGCGACTTTGGTTATCCAAGAACTAAATTTCTGTATTCTATTCTCTCACAGATGGCGAGAACCCGTGCTACCGGACGTTGAGGACGACCACCAGTACCACCTCCTCGAGGCCGTGGACGCGGCCGTGGTCGTGGTCGAGGCAGGGCAGCAGGGGCAGCACCAGTTGACCAGCTAGTTGCCCCCATTCAGGATCAGCCTCGAGGTGTAGAGACTTCAGCAGCACCTGCTCAGGCACCAGCTGTGCCTATTATGATTCCGGGTCTTCAGGAGGCCATAACTCAGATTTTATCGATTTGCACTGCCCTGGCTCAGGCAGTCTCGGCCACTATTGGCGCAGCTACTTCTCAGACCGGAGGTGGTCATCAGACCCCCGCAGCTCGCACGCCTGAGCAGGTAGTGCAGGGTTTGCAGACACCAGAGGCGCCACCAGTTCAGCTGGTTGCCCCGGTTCAACCAGTTGCCCCGCTTCAGGGTGATGGGGTTCGAGTGATGCCAGACGATGAGCAGCGTAGTCTTGAGAGGTTCAACAGGCTCTCACCCCGTACTTTCAGTGGTATTCCGGGTGAGGATGCCCAGGGTTTTCTCGACAAGTGTCGACGTATGCTTCGGACATCAAGGATCTTGGAGTCGAGCGGGGTATCATTTACCACCTTTCAGTTCTCAGGAGAAGCCTTTACATGGTGGGAGGAATATGAGCAGCGTAGGCTGGCAGGTGCAGCGCCATTGTTATGGCAGGAGTTCTCCACTATCTTTCTGGATAAGTGGGTCGCAGAGAGAGGAGCTGCGTAGGCAGTTTGAGTGGCTTCGTCAGGGAGATATGACTGTGATGCAGTATGAGGTGAGATTCTCAGAGTTGGCTCGTTATGCTCTATGGATGGTCCCGACTGATCAGGAGCGAATTAGACGGTTTGTGGATTGACTCGTTTATCCCATCCGTATTCTGATGACTCGAGAGAGGATCCTGAGCCATACCTTTGAGGATGTAGTGGATATTGCTTGTAATATTAAGACGGCTAACCGTCAGGAGAGAGAGGAGAGGGAGGCCAAGAGGCCTCGAGGATCAGGTAGCTTCAGTGGTGCTCCGTCTAGGGGCTAGGTTCAGCAGAGCAGAGGTCTTTCTTTCAGGACTCATCAGTTAGCTCGCTCAGAGTATCGTGGGTCATCTTCTAGTCGGGGTTACCAGGGCTCTCAGCAGAGTCAGCCATCTCTTAGTGCACTTCCAGCGCAGAGTTCGTCTCATGCCCCATCTGTTCAGGGTTTATCCCGGCCGAGTGCATCAGCTAGCCACTCTGGCGCGAGGGGTTCCCATTAGTTCCAGTTCCCAGCACCCGAGAGTTGCTATGAGTGTGGTGAGTTCGGGCATATGCGAAGGAAGTGTCCCCACCGTGTATCCAGTTCATCTCAGTAGAAGGGCCATCCCTCATCTTCTGGCCCAGTATCTTTAGCACCCGCCCCGCCAGCTAGGGGTGAGGGTCAGGCAGCTAGGGGTCGCCCCAGATGGGGAGGCCGATCGGGTGGTGGTCAGGCTGGATTCTATGCTCTTTAGGGCCGATCAGATGCTATTGCTTTAGATGTTGTTATCACATGTATTATTTCAGTCTGCCACATGGATGCCTCAATTTTATTTGATCCCGGATCTACTTATTCCTATGTATCTTCATACTTTGCTCATCATTTGGGTACGACACGAGGGTGTCTTGCTTTGCCTGTGCACGTATCTACCCCGGTGGGCGATACCATTATTGTGGACCATGTATATCAGTCCTGTCTTGTTACTATTGGGGGTCTGGAGAGCCGAGTTGATTTGTTGCTGTTGAGTATGGTAGATTTCGATGTTATTCTGGGCATGGATTGGCTATCTTCGTGCCATGCTATTTTAGACTGTCCCACCAAGACAGTCACATTGGCTATGCCGGGTATTCCGAGGATCGAGTGGCGTGGTATGACTGATTATGTACCCAACAGGGTAATCTCTTTCTTAAAGGCCCAACGGATGGTTGGGAAGGGATGTTTATCATATTTGGAATTTGTGAGAGATGTTAGAGCTGAGACTCCTAGCCTTGATTCTGTTCCCATTGTGAGGGATTTTTTAGATGTGTTTCCAGCGGACCTGCCGGGCATGCCACCGGACAGGGACATTGATTTCGGTATTGATCTGGTGCCGAGCACTCAGCCTATCTCTATTCCTCCCTATCGTATGGCACCAGCTGAGTTGATGGAGTTGAAGGAGCAGCTTCAAGAACTCCTAGATAAGGGGTTTATTCGTCCTAGTGTGTGACCGTGGGGTGCACCGGTCTTATTTGTGAAGAAGAAAGATGGCACAATAAGAATGTGTATTGATTACAGGCATCTGAACAAGGTGACAGTGAAGAATAAGTATCCACTACCCCGTATTGATGACTTGTTTGACCAGCTCCAGGGAGCGAGGGTATTCTCGAAGATTGATCTTCGATCAGGCAATCACCAGCTGAAGATTAGGGATTCTGATATTATGAAGACAACTTTCAGGACGAGATATGGGCATTATGAGTTTCTAGTTATGTCTTTTGGGCTGACTAATGCCCCAGCCGCGTTCATGCATTTGATGAACAGCGTGTTCCGGCCGTATCTGGATTCATTTGTTATTGTGTTTATTGATGACATCCTGGTGTACTTGCATAGCTAGGAAGAGCATGCTCAGCACTTGAGAGTAGTATTGCAGAGATTGAGGGAGGAGAAGCTTTATGCAAAGTTCTCCAAGTGTGAGTTCTGACTTAGGTCTGTGGCTTTTCTGGGACACGTGGTGTCCAGTGACGGTATTCAGGTTGATTCAAAGAAGATAGAGGTGGTACAGAGTTTTCCTAGACCGACCTCGACTACTGAGATTCGTAGTTTCCTTGGGTTAGCAGGGTATTATCGTCGGTTTGTTTAGGGATTTTCCTCTATTGCTTCGCCCTTGACCAAGTTGACTCAGAAGGGTGCTCCATTTTTGTGGTCCAAGGAGTGCGAGGAGAGCTTTCAGAATCTCAAGACAGCTTTGACCACGACTCCAGTATTGGTATTGCCATCAGCTTCTGGTTCCTACACTGTGTAATGTGCTGCCTCGAGTGTGTGCTGATGCAGGAGGGTAGGGTTATTGCATATGCTTCTCTTCAGTTGAAACCCTATGAGAAGAACTACCCTGTGCACGATTTGGAGTTAGCAGCTATAGTCCATGCTCTGAAGATTTGGAGGCACTACTTGTATGGCGTTTCTTGTGAGGTGTATACTGATCATCGCAGCCTTCAGCATCTGTTCAAACAGAAATATCTTAATTTGAGGCAGCGGAGGTGGCTTGAGTTGCTCAAGGATTATGACATTACCATTTTATATCATCCGGGGAAGGCCAATGTAGTGGCCGATGCTTTGAGCCGAAAGGCGGTTAGTATGGGCAGCCTGGCGTATATTCCAGTTGGGGAGAGACCCTTTGCAGTTGATGTTCAGGCGTTGGCCAATCGGTTAGTGAGATTGGATATTTCAGAGCCCAGCAGGGTGTTGGCTTGCGTCGTTTCTCGGTCTTCCTTATATGATCGCATTCGTGAGCGCCAGTATGATGATCCACACTTGCTTGTCCTTAAGGACAGAGTTCAGCATGATGATGCCAGGGATGTTACTATTGATAGTGATGGTGTGTTGAGGATGCAGGGCCGGATTTGCGTGCCCAATGTAGATGGACTTCGAGAGTTGATACTAGAGGAGGCTCACAGCTCGCGGTACTCCATTCATCCGGGTGCCGCGAAGATGTATCAGGACTTGAGACAGCATTACTGGTGGAGGAGGATGAAGAAGGATATTGTGAGTTATGTAGCCCGATGCCTCAACTGTCAGCAGGTCAAGTACGAGCATCAGAGACCGGGCGGTGTTCTTCAGCGTATGGTTATTCCTGAGTGGAAATGGGAGCGGATTACTATGGATTTCGTGAGTGGTCTCCCTCGGACTTCGAGGAAGTTTGATTCAGTTTGGGTGATTGTGGATCGGCTGACCAAATCCGCGCACTTCATTCCAGTATGTACTACTTACTCATCGGAGCGGCTGGCAGGGATCTTTATTCGGGAGATTGTCAGGTTACATGGAGTTCCAGTGTCTATTATCTCGGATAGAGGTACACAGTTCACTTCTCAGTTCTGGAGGGTATTTCAGCGGGAGTTGGGTACGCAGGTGGAGTTGAGCACAGCATTCCATCCTCAGACGGACGGACAGTCCGAGCGCACTATTCAGATTTTAGAGGACATGTTGCGTGCCTGTGTTATAGATTTTGGAGGTTCATGGGATGAGTTTTTGCCGCTTGCAGAGTTTGCCTACAACAACAGTTATCAGTCGAGCATTCAGATGGCCCCGTATGAGGCGTTGTATGGTAGGCGGTGTAGATATCCCGTTGGATGGTTCTAGCCCGGCGAGCTAGATTGTTGGGGGCTGAGATGGTTCAGGATGCTTTAGAGAAGGTAAAGTTGATCCAGGAGAGGCTTCGTACAGCACAGTCGCGCCAGAAGAGTTATGCGGACCGGAAGGTTCGTGATGTGTCTTATATGGTAGGAGAGAAGGTCTTATTGAAGATTTCGCCCATGAAGGGTGTTATGCGGTTCGAGAAGAAAGGGAAGTTGAGCCGGAGGTTTATTGGGCCTTTTGAGATACTCAGGAGGATTAGAGGGGTGGCATATGAGCTTGCTTTGCCACCCATCTTGTCTAGTGTGCATTTGGTATTCCATGTATCTATGCTCCGAAAGTATATTGGGGACCCGTCTCATGTGTTGGACTACAGCACGGTTCAGTTGGATGATGATTTGTCATATGATGTGGAGCCGGTGGCTATTATGGGTCGACAGGTTCGAAAGCTGAGGTCCAAGGATATTGCTTCGGTGAAGGTGCAGTGGAGAGGTCGGCCTGTGGAGGAGGCTACTTAGGAGACCGAGCAGGAGATGCGGAGTAGATATCCCCACCTATTTGAGGCTCCAGGTATGTTTCTTGACCCGCTCGAGGATGAGCGTTTGTTTTAGTTGGGGAGGATGTGATGACCTGGCCCGTCGTCACGTGAGTTACCACCCCATTTTCCCCATATTATGTTTCTCTATGATTTAATATCAGTATCTGAGTTGATTGGGTAGAGTTGGATTGATTTTAGTTGGAAATGAGGCACTTAGCCTCTTAGATGGAAGCTTGTTTTGGAAAAGTTAATCGGAAGTTGACTATATAGTTAGAGGGCTCGGATGTGAGTTTCGGTGGTTCGGTTAGCTTCGGGGGATGATTTGTGACTTAGGAGTGCGATCAAAACTGAATTTGGAGGTCCGGTGTAGAATTAGGCTTGAATTGGCGAAGTTTGAATTTTGGCGGATTCTGGTTGATAGGTGAGACTTTGATCCGAGGGTCAGAATGGAATTCCGAGAGTTGTTGTAGCTTCGTTAGGTGATTTTGGATATGTGTGTAAAATTTCAAGTCATTCGGACATCATTTGGTCGGGTTTTCGATCGAATGTGAGTTTCGGAAGTTTTGGTTGAACTTAAGCTTGAATTCGATGTGATTTAATGGTTTTAACCTTGTTTGACGTGTTTTGGGGATTGGAACAAGTTTGAATAAGGTTTTAGGATGTGTTGGTGCTTTTGGTTGAGGTCCCAGGGGCCTCGGGGTGATTTCGGATGGTTAAACGGGAATTTTGGAAGCATGCAGCAGGTCTGATCTTCTGGCTTCAGGTATTTCCGCATCTGCGGAAAAGGAGCCACAGGAGCGGTTCCGCAGATGCGGCTATAGGGTCGCAGAAGCGGTCCTTGAGGGGGCCTGGTATATTCCGCAGAAGCGGAAGTCTTTCCGAAAAAGCGGACACCGCATAAGTGGATTTCGATCGCAGAAGCGGCCCTGGGATTTTTAAGTTGAACCGCATAAGCGGTGTTTTGACCGCAAAAGCGGAAGCCGCAGGTGCGGTGCATGGACCGCATAAGCGGAAATGACTGGGCAGAACAATATTAAGTTCCCTTCACGAATTTTGAAGGGGAAAACATATGGGGCTTCGGACTTAGGCGATTTTTGGATGATATTTGAAGAGGGTTTCGAGAGTTTTCATCAGGTATGGATTCTTGGTCTTAGATTACGTTATTATGGTGTAAAAACATGGATTAACACCGAAAATCCAAGGGAATTAAGGTTAAAAATGGAGGTTAGGTATTGAAATTTGAAAGAGTTTAAACTAGTGATTTAAGGGGTCAAATGGACTCCGATTTTTGTGAATTTGGTATGTATGAACTCGTGGCAAGATATGGAAGCCGGTGATGTAAATTTTATAATTTTTTGAGACGTGGGCCCGGGGCTCGGGTTTTGTCAACTTCGTGTTTTTGGGTGTTTTTCGAGTTCTTTCAATTGGGTTATGTCCTATTAGCTTATCATAACGTATTCCTTGTGGTTTTGGCCAGATTCTACGCCCAGGGAGGTTGATTTGCAAGGGAAGCGCCAGGCGAGCTAGGATTTCGGCCGGCTTGAGGTGAGTAATGGTTATAAATGATGTACTGAGGATTGGAAACCCCGTATTTGCACTATGTGGTGCTATGTTGAGATGAGATACGCGCCGTATGATGAGTGTGGTGATGTTACTGCTAGGGATTTGGACTCGGTCCGTCCCGATTGATGACTCTACTGTACCTTTGACTGAGACTGAGCTTATATTCGTATATTTGGGGCTAGTTGCCACGTTTGGGGCCTTGTGCCGATCTGTAGAACCCTTAGGGAGCATGTTGAGCTAATTGACCTCACTTTACCTGTTGAAAAGACACTCTCAGTGATATCCTTAACTCTAAAACATAATATGAACCGGTCTTAGCAATTTGCACTCTAAATGAGGAATACCTGGGGTTGAAAACCCCGTCTTAGCTGAGTAGGCCCGAGAGGCCAAGTCTATATTGACTGAGAGGGGTCAAGGACCCCATAGTGAGGGTATTTTATATAAACCTGATCGTGTTGCACGCCGCAGCAGTATATACATATACATAAATGGATCGGACTACACACCGCAGTAGTATGTTATATGGATCGGACTGCACGCCACAGTGATATATTATATGGATCGGACTACACGCTGCAGTGATATATTATATAGATCGGACTGCACGCCGCAGTGATATACTATGTGGATCGGACTGCACGCTGCAGTATAATAGCGCTTGGGCTGTAGGAGCTCCTCCGGAGTTTGCACACACCCACAGTGAGCGCAGTCGACTATTATTATTGAATCAGGCTGCGCGCCGTAGCAGTGTATATTATTATTGAATCGGGCTGCGCACCGCAACAATATGTACTATTATTGGATCGGGCCGCACGCCGCAGCAGTGTTAGTAATATGCCGGACTTTTGAGAGATTTTTACCTGTTTTCCCTGCTCAGCTATTTTTTACTGCCTTTACTGTTGGTTATAGAACTGAGTAGTGTTTGTATGAGAATTCTTACTTTCAGTTGTTATTTATTGCTATTACTCACTGAGTTGGAGTACTCACTTTACTCCCTGCACCTTGTGTGCAGATACAGGGATCCCGGAGGCATAACTGAGTTTGTTGCTGCTGCCTAGCCCATCTGTCGGAGTCATCGAGGTAGCTGCCTGGTGTCCGCACGACCCGATTTCTCCTCTTATCTTTCTTTACTTCTGCATCTAGACTTTCATATGTATAGGATGTTGCTCTGTTGTATCTAGAGGCTGTGACTCGTGACGCCAGATCTGATATGGGCTGTTTTGATATTATTGTGGTTTCCGCACTGTTTTTATTACTATCAGACTGAGATTTTGCTTAAATTTGGTATTTTTAAATTTAATAACTGATAAGGAGCTTTGTAAACTTGGGTTTGAAAACGTTCTAAAGGCCGGGCTTGCCTAACAAGGTGTTGGGCGCCATCACGACCGGTGTTTGGGTTGTGACAGTCTATGAGGGAGAGCTTGGAAAAATCAGTGTTGTTCAGAGATTGGATCCGCTCGGAAAGAAGAAACTTTGGACTTGCAGAATCACAACAGGTAGATGAAGCTTATGAAGAAATGATAGCGGAACTTGCGGAGGATGCTGCTTCGCCCGGAAGTGGTGATGAACAAGCTTCTTTTCCACCACCACCAACGGAACCTCCTCCGAACCTTGAAGGATTTATGAGA
>MU703586.1:77808-161357 GCA_026770625.1 Nicotiana glauca
CCCAAATCCCAATGAGAAAAAACGGTCATATTGCACAAATAGCAATTTTTTTATTTTGTTCAATTTACAAAACTAACCTTCTCTAACACTATAAATACCCCCTCCCTCTTCTTATTTTCAATACACAATACTCATTTGTCAATCTGAATTTCTCTCAATCTCTCAAGACTTCAAGTCTCAATCTAAGTTGCATCATGCCTCGTTCGGAAAGAGTGCGCTTATTTATTTCGCATTACTATAAAGTTCTTGAAGAAAATGAAGAAGGCCAAAAATTAAAGTGCAAGAACTGTGGAATAGTCTTAAATTTTCGTTCAGGGTGTACCTGGGGCATTTTAAGGTGGCATATAAAGTATTGTGTTGATGGTATTTATCCGCGAATTCGTCTTTAAGATTTTTCAACAATTTGTGTTATTTTAAAATTATTAGACGTATTTATGCTTCATGTTGTACTTTGTTATTAATTTATTATGCACAGAAATTTAATTTTACTATTGTTTTGTTATTTTACTTTTTGTCAAGCACTTTAATAATTAGATTTCTATATATATATACTACATATATTTTTATATAGCCATGATATGGTTTACAAGAAATTGCCTTAAACAAAAAAATTTTTTAAAAAAAAAGCCCGGAAAATAATAAAGCCCGTTAGGCCCGCTAAGCCCATGAGCCCGCCCCGTTTAGCCCCAGACCACATGGGCTTAGGCCCGTCACGGGCTGGTCCCACCCGTTGAGCCCACGAAGCCCGGGACCGCCAAAGCCCAGGCCCATTAAGCCCGGCCCATTTGGCCCATTTAGGCCCGGGCCCAGACCACCATGCAGCCTTACCCAGAACTGGTGTCACAATTTCACAGATTGTCTAGGAATACTACAAATAAAGGTCTGAAAGATTAAAATGACACTATCTCTAGAATACATGAAAGAAACAGAATGAAAAGATAGAAGGAGACATCAAGGCTTGCGAGTGCCTGCAGGACTACCTCGGGTCGCCTGATGAACTGGAAACATGAACCTCACAACAGTCCGAATTCTACGACACCGAGATCTGTACAAAAGAGTGCAGAGTGTAGTATTAGCACAACCGACCCCATGTGCTGGTAAATGCCTAACCTAACCTTGGCGAAGTAGTAACGAGGCTAGGATAAGACTACCAAATAAATTCGTGCAATTAAATCATATACAGTGGAAAAATAAAGGCAAATATTTACAATTTAAAAGTAAGAGGGGAGGGGGGGACATGTTGCGGGGATACCAAGTAGCAACGGAAAACAAATGAATAACCGTAAAGAACAACATAACTCAAATATCAACAATAATCAGGAAATCAAGATAAGTGCACGGCATCACCCTTCGTGCTTTTACTCTCGTCCTCGCCAAATATCAATATGATCGGCACGACATCACCCTTCATAATTTTACCTCACATAATGATGGCACAGAATCATCCTTCGTGCATTATCATTCATATAAAGGCACAAAATGGTACATCGTGCGGCACGACGTTGCCCTTCGTGCATTAACACTCTCTCACAAATATCATGCACGGCATCGCCCTTCGTGCTTTAACACTCTCTCACCAAAACAATGCACGGCATCACCTTTCGTGCTTTAACACCCTTCCTCACCCAAACAACAATCACAAACAATAAGGGCAAGGAAATAAATAAAATCACAATAAAATCCCGTCAAGGGAACAATAATACAACAATCATATCCCGGCAAGGGAAACAATGAGCTTTTACTATCCCTTGCACTATCGGTAGTGCGGATTTTGCCAAAGCCCTTTGTGACTTGGGGGCTAGTATTAATTTGATGCCTTATTCGGTTTTCAAGACGTTGGGAATTGGACAACCTAGGCCGAATTCAATGAGACTTCAAATGGCAGATCGATCGATGAAGCGACCCTTGGGCATAATTGATGATGTTCTTGTCCGTGTTGATAAATTCATATTGTCGGCCAATTTTGTTATATTGGATGGTGAGGTGGACTTTGAAGGGCCAATTATTCTTGGGAGACCTTTCCTATCTACGGGGAAGGCCTTGGTTGATGTTGAAGTGGGTGAGTTAACATTCCGAGTGGGAGATGAGAAGGTGGTATTCCATGTTTGCAAATCAATGAGACAACCCAATACCACGGAGGTGTGTTCATTTGTGGACATTGTCACAGCTGTGATAGTGGATGACACAAGTTCCATGATAAATGTTGAATATCCTCTTGAGGTCGTGATTCTTAACATGGATGTCGATGATGATGCTAGTAGAGTAGAGTGCGTGAATGCATTGCATGGTATGGGTTCATATTCATATGGGCCTAGGAAGTTGTCTTTGGATCTTGAAAACTGCAAAACTCCACCAACTAAGCCGTCCATTGAGGAGCCACCGGTGTTAGAGTTGAAGCCACTTCCTCCACACCTCAGGTATGAATTTTTGAGCTCTAATTCAACTCTTCCAGTTATTCTTTCTTCTTGCTTTACTAACTTGCGGGTTGAGGCCATTTAGAGGTGCTTCAAAAGCGAAAAAGGGCAATAGGATGAACTCTGGCGGACATTCGGGGGATAAGCCCCGCATTTTGCATGCATAAAATCATCTTGGAGGAGGATGCAAGGCCTTCACTTGAACATCAAAGAAAACTAAATGAGGCGATGCAAGAAGTGGTAAAGAAAGAGGTTATCAAGTGGCTTGACACCGGTGTGGTTTATCCAATCTCCGATAGCTCATGGACCTCTCTGGTCCAATGTGTGCCAAAGAAAGGAGAGATGATAGTAGTGACAAATGACAATAATGAGCTTATTCCCCCTTGGACCATTACCGGGTGGAGAGTTTGTATAGACTACCGACAACTCAATAAAGTGACCCGCAAGGATCATTCCCCTTGCCATTCCTCGATCAAATGCTTGATCGCCTTGCGGGGCGAGCTTTTTATTGCTTTTTGGATGGGTACTCGGGCTACAATCAAATCTTAATTGCCCCGAAAGACCAAGAGACGACCATTTTTACATGCCCCTATGGTACATTTTCTTTCTCCCGGATGCCATTCGGGTTGTGCAATGCTCTGGCGACCTTCCAACATTGCATGATGGCTATTTTCACTGACATGGTGGAAGACATATTGGAGGTATTTATGGATGACTTTAGTGTGGTTGGTAACTCTTTTGAAGAATGCTTGGTAAATTTGGATAGAGTTTTGGCTCGATGTAAAGAAACTAACCTCGTTCTCGATTGGGAAAATTGCCATTTTATGGTTGAAGAAAGTATAGTGTTGGGTCACAAGATTTCTAAGCATGGGATTGAGGTAGACAAGGCTAAGATCGAGGTGATTTCAAGGCTCCCTCCCCCCACTTCTGTCAAACGGCTGAGGAGTTTTCTTGGGCATGTCGGGTTCTACCAGCGGTTTATCAAATATTTCTCGAAGGTTGTGAATCCACTTTGCAAGTTGCTAGAGAAAGATTCCAAGTTTGTTTTTGATGAAAAATTCATGGAGGCCTTTGAACTTTTAAAGCACAAGTTGACCTCAACTCCTATCATCACCGCACCTAATTGGAGTTTGCCCGGTGGGGGTGGTGTTAGGTCAACGAATTAGTAAAATGTTCCATCCCGTGTACTATGCAAGCAAGACTATGAATGAAGCTCAACGGAATTACACGGTGATGGAGAAGGAATTGTTGGCAATTGTATTTGTCATGGAAAAATTTCGGCCTTATCTTATGGGGGCCAAGGTGATTGTGCACACGAACCATGCCGCCCTTGGGTATTTGATGACCAAGAAGGATTCCAAGGCAAGATGATGAGATGAGTGCTACTTCTTCAAGAATTTGACTTAAAACTAGTGGACCGGAAGGGAAGTGAGAATCAAGTTGCTGACCATTTGTCCCGGTTGGAGGAAAAAGGGAGGCCATGTGACGGCCTTGAAATAAATGATATATTCCCCGACGAGAAACTTCTTTTCGTGTCAATGTGTGACATTCCATGGTTCGCGGACATCGCCAACTTCATTGTGACCGAAATTGTCCCGTGTGAGCTCTCTTCCAACCAAAAGAAGAAACTCAAGCGGGATAGTTTGGATTTTTATTGGGATGATCCGTACTTGTTTAAAATTTGAACGGATGGTGTGATTAGAAGATGTATCCCGGAAGGTGAACAATTGAGCATATTGGAGGCTTGTCACTCCTCTCCCTATGATGTCCATCATGGAGGGGTGAGGATGGCTTCAAAGGTCTTGAGTTGCGGTTTCTATTGGCTGACTTTGTTTAAGGATGCTAGTGATTTGGTAAAGAGATGTGATGCATGCTAAAGAGCCGGTGGAATTTCAAAAATGGATGATATGCCACTCAATACATTTCTCGAGGTAGATATTTTTGATGTTTGGGGCATCTATTTCATTGGTCCTTTCTTGAGCTCTTGTGGGAACACTTATATTCTCATGGCGGTGGACTATGTCTCAAAGTGGGTTTAAGCCGTGGCTTTACCTAACAATGAAGCCCGGAGTATTGTGGAATTCTTGAAAAAGAGTATCTTCACAAGGTTTGGCACCCCTCGTGCTATCATTAGTGATGGGGGATCTCACTTTTGCAACAAGGCTTTCAACTCATTGCTTTCTAAGTATGGAGTAAATCACAAAGTGACCACCCCCTATCATCCTCAAGCTAGTGGTCAAGTGGAAGTTTCCAACCGAGAAATAAAGAGTATCTTGTCCAAGACGGTCAATGCTAATAGGACAAATTGGTAAAAAAATTTGGATGACGCTTTATGGGTGTACCGGACGACTTACAAGACCCCAATTGGTATGTCCCCGTACCGATTGGTGTTTGGGAAAGCTTGCCATCTTCCGGTGGAATTGGAGCACAAAGCTATGTGGGCCTTGAGAAAGTTGAACTTGGAATGGTTGAAATCCAGCGCGGTCCGCGGTCGCTTTTGTGCGACCGCGCTGGTAGGTGAGTATAGGGCCCACATGTTTTCTATAAATATGGCTCAAGGGTCTCAGTATACCCTTTTCGAACTTTGAATACTCTGAGCCCTAGAACTACTATTCATCCTTATCTGAGACCGTAACTCTTGCTTGCTTGGACTAATTACACTCAATCTTCACAAATCTGGTAACATTGCATGCATTTGTGATTAATTAATTTCATATTTTCTTTTTTTATGGATTGCCCAGTAGTTTTAGCTTATTCTTTTTCATTTAATTGTTAATTTAGGATAATTTAAGATCGGGGTTTTGTGCAGAATGTGTTTAATCAATGGGTGAACTGAGTAGGGACAAAGTAGGTGTAAAAACGTGAACTAGAATGGCAAAAAAGCAACCCTAACTTAGTGCCCATAAACCCTAGATCAGCACAGACCGCAGTTGCTTTTGTGCGACCGCATTGCCCTGACAGGGCCCGCATTGTATTTTTGTGCAGACCGCAGTGCTCTTTTGATTGAAAGTTAACTTCTTCTAGTGCAGCCGCGTTGCTTTTCTATGCGGTCCGCGCTGGACCACCGCGATCGCAACCCCATTTTGTGCGGACCGCGGTGGGAGATTCAGAAAGTTATATTTTGGGGCCTTTGCCCAGCGCGGACCGCGGTCGCTTTTGTGCGGTATGCGGTGCCTCCAACGCAGCCACACTCTTATTTTTTTCGGTCCGCGGTGCTATGTTCTGCAACCTGTTCAGCAATTGTGTACTGTAATTATGTCTGCAATCTATTTCATTCACCTGTTTTACTGCATGTGCTTAAACTAACAATGTTAGATGCGTGTCTTTGTAGATAATGGTTAAACAAAGGGGCGGCAAACAATCACAACTACCCGGGAGAGGTGGTTCCTCTCGAGGGGGTAAAGGCAAGAGAATAACAAAACTCACTCCCCTAGCTCGGGAAAACATAAAAAAGACGCGGAAATTGATAAGAGCTGCTGATTAGGCTGCTTCTTATTCGTCGGGGAGTGAGTGTGCGCCTTCCAAGGACATCTCCTCATATTCAGTCCCAACTCACATAACCGACCCCCTCCACCTAGTTGATACCCCTCCACCATCACCTACCACCAAAAGACAGGTGAATGTAGTCTCAGATTCATCTGATGAGTCCGCAACCGGTTGTGGGAAATACTCTACCTCCCCCACAACTTTATTATCTTGGGAGAGTGCAGGTAGAGAGATGAGCCTCAGATTAGGGGAGTTGCACGGACTAGGAAAGCCAAAGAATGGGAAGATAGATTCGTGAGCCAAGTGGCTTACCACAAGTTTAGGGACTGGTGGCCGGTAAGGAAATTGATACCGGAGAGGAGCTTTATTGACACTGACCTTTTACCCCACAACCCTAATGTGCAGAGGGAGTTCAGAACTAGAAATGGTTGGGAGTTCTTCATGGAGAAGTTCATCGATGCTAATGAGCACATGGTCAGGGAATTCTACTCTAGTGTGGCTCACATTGTCAAGGATACTAAGGTGACCAAAGTTAGAGACAAAATAGTGTTGTTTGATGGAAAATCTTTAAATGAGTATTTGGTGTTCTGGGATGAAGATGAGTCACTTTATATGGCCAAATTAGGGATGGGTGAGGAAGTCCATCTTTGGTTGGCTCAGTGCTTGGCAATCCCAGGTACTGTGCCAGAGTGGTTGCAGGCAGGGAGAAAAATATACCGGAAGACCTTCAATTTTGAGGCTCGAGGGTGGTTGACTTTTGTGTGGAGTCGGCTTGACCCTTCTACCCACGATCAGACTATTCCACTTACCTGGGCTGTTCTTGTTGCATCTATTATGCCCAGGTACCCTATCAATGTGGGCAATGTGATGTCCCATGTGATTACTGTTGTGGGGCAAGAGCATCACCGGAACTACCCTTTTCCCAATACCATTTCAATGTATTTCCGGGACATGGAGGTGAGAGGAAGAGATATAATGTCAAGACCAAGCCTGTGGCTCCCTACTCTTGGTATAGTATGCAGGGCCCGAACAACCCTAAGTCCAAGAACTACCAGCCAGCTGCCTCTACCCCAACTGGCCAATCTGAGGAGCCAGTTGCGGTAGAGCCTTCTACCGAGCCTTCCACCGAGCCTGCTGCCACTACAGTAGTAGACTTGTTTCCAGGACCTTCCTCTGCTGCTGGTCCCAGTGCTTCATCTGGCCGAGGGGTGCCATCTTCCAAGGCTCATCCTTTCACTGCCCACCAGTTGAGCAGGCATTGGCTATTTGAACAACTGGATGTCTGCTGCGACATCCAAGTTGTCCACTTTGTCTTCCACCATTCAGACCTAGTCAGAACCTCAGCCAGCTCAGATTCCTCAGTCCATTGAGGATACTTTGAAGAAGCTCCTGGTGAACCAGGAAAAGATTATGCAGACATAGGCTACTTTGACTACAGCAATGAAGTCAAATGGCAAGGCTCTGAACGAGCTTGCCAAGGAGCACAAAAATATGAGGAGATGACGGGCTTCTAAGGAGTCTATGAAGCAGCCCAGGACAAATTTCGACAAGCTATTGGTAGACCAGATGCCTCTATACTTGATATTTGGGGACCCAGCCCCAGTCCCAGCAAAACCAGTAGCAGAGCCCCAGTAGGAGCAGGCACCCAGGAAGCCTAGGAATAAGAGAAAGCTCCCCAGCACAACGGATGCAGTTATTGAGGTGGCAGCCCCACTGGAGGCCGCCTCCAGTTTGCCACATGCTATACCTGACATCTAGCCGATCGAGGAATAGGCCCCAGTCCCAACAGTTGAGTAGCCGGGAGCCAGTCTGAGGCTCCCGTACATACGGAGGACTTGGGGACCACTGATGATCCCATGCAGACTGACCAGGACTAGGGAGCCCCTATATCCTTTGTTATGACTTTTTGATGCTTATTTTGGTAGTTGGCATTGGGGACAATGCCAGCTCTTATTCATGGGGGTGCGCCCTACTTTTTTTTGTTGATTATTTGGATGACTGTATATATAGATTGTTAGTTTATGCTTTACCTTGATTTTCTATTTTGGGCTGTATATAACTTTACATTTTAGCCAGTTTTCTCGTACTTTTTATTCGCTTTTTCAGTCTATATATAAAGTTACATTTCTATATATATTCATCCCCCGTTATATATTCTACTCCCCTATAGTAAATATTCATTCTATTTTATATTTATATTTTCGTAGAAATTTTTCATTTTTAGCTTTGTAGATAGGCTCGTAGCCTTCTGTTTTGTTTTTGGCATTTTCAATAAACCCATGGCTTTCTTAAGGCCATAGTTCTTTCCAAGTGTGGAGTATTGTGTGAATCGGGTGGCTCTTCCCGATGATAGATGGCGTGACAACCTTCTTAAGGGTTTGAGTCTGTTTTTTGCTTTTTCTTTTATTTTTAATAGTTTTTAGTTAAGAGTACTTCAAGCATAGCTTCACTTGGGCCTAACACATTTTCTTTTGATCCCATGGTCAAAGACAAGTGATTGTGTTTAGGATGGTGAAAGTAGTGACCTTGAGACTCTTGAGTTGGCCAAACAAACATTGTGTGGTCTTTTGGGACTATTGTGTGCTCAATCATAGCTATGGTTGTAGTGGGCCCTCGACTCTATGTCTTAATCTATCCTTGAGTGTGTGTGGTGAGAAATTTAATTATGAGTCCAAGTCCCAAGCCAATGGTCTAGAACTTGCCCCAAATGTTTGTTGAGGCAAAATTTTGAGTAAAATTCGACCCGAGAAGTGATTATAGGCTCTCCTTGATCCAAATGATACGTTGAACAATTCCATAGCCTGCCAATGAGATAATACCTAGTTAACCCTTTTGAGCTTTAAACCTTCTTCTTTCATGAACCAATGCTACAAGCCTATACCCTTTCTAAATTTACCCTCTCTTGGCACCCACATCTTCCCTTGAGTAATGGTAAAGTCTAAGTTTGGGGGAAGAGACAAGAAAGGAAGAGAAAAGGGGGTAAAAGGTACAAAAGAAAAAAGAAAAGTAAAGCAATGAAAAAGAAAGAAAAAAAAAACACAATAAGAAAGCCAAATATGAAAATGAATAAAAAAAAAGGGATACAAAGAAAATCAAAAGTGAAGAAGGTGTGGAAAAGGTAGAAAAAGGAGAAAGGTTTTGAATTGCTTAAGAAAGAGTGACAAAGTGTCTCTCTAACCCCTTGGAAGAGGTGAAATGACTCAAAGAGTCAAGTGAATTGTGCCAATGATTCAAAAGAAGTGCTTAAGGGAAGATTGAACCCACTTGAACAAAAACATATCCTACCCTTAACCAAAAGCCTTCACATTAACTCCATAAAAACCCTATATGATCTTGCGTTGGATGACACTCGCATTAGTGGATACTTACATGAGGGTCAAGCATATGGAACCTAGAGCCGGACTTGTGACCTTTCCTTAAGAGAGACGAGTGAACTCCCACTAACCTCGGTTTGTATGCTCATACTCTAAAAAGGTGAGGCTTGCTTAGGAAGAGTTGAGGATATATGAGTTTGTGTTCCACAATGACCAAAGCAATCAAGAGAGTTCTTTGATGCAATGAGTCAATTCTTGAGGCTCTTGTGTCACACTTAATCCATATTTTTCAAGTTTTGAATGTTGTTAATGATCCATTTGCATTAAGGGCAATTGTTAGTCCCAATTGATGCTTGTTGAGGCTACTTTAGGATAGCTGGAATTACTTGGATTGACCTTTAAAGTGTGGGTTTTATTTTGTTTGCTTGAGGACACGCAAATGTTTAAGTTTGGGGGAGTTGATAAGTCGGGATTCTAACATGTTTTATGCCTCTACTTGCCTATGCTTTGGTTATAAACTTCTACAAAATAACCCCAAAATGCTCACAAGTTAAGCTTGATTGCAGGTTTGATCGGCAAAATGACAAATATCAAAGAGGTAACGCGGGCGCGGTACACTTCTATGCGGTCCGCGGTCAGGCTCCGCGGCTGCGCTACGCTGTGCGGTCCGCGGAGCAGAGATTCAGAGATTTAACATTTTGAAAATTTAAAGCAATGTGGTCCGCGCTCCTTTATGTGCGGCCGCGGTGCATTTCCACGCGGTCTGCGGTCCTTAACTTCAGAGAAGCAGAAACTAGAAGTCCAAGAGCTAGCACGGCCGCTGTCCTTTTTGTGCGGTCTGCATTGACCCCGCAGGGGTATTTTTGTCCAGTTTTTCCAGCCTAGTATAAATAGAACATTTTACCATTTTTAGGTCAAGTTTTATATTCTGAACGCAGCCGAGCTCGTCAGACACATTTTCGGCACTTTTTCTCTTTATTATTGTAGTTTCTTCTTAGTAATTAACTAATATGCTTAGTTCTTCATCTATTTCTTCAGTTTCTGTACCTAGCATGAGTAGCTAAACCCATTAGCTAGGGTTGTGACTTAACCCTAGTATGGGTAATTGATGGGTGTTGCCATCTAGGGTTAGATTGATATTGGGTGTTTGCTATTTGGGTTGATTTTATGTTTTAATTTCGAATTTGTTGTTGCAAACATAGATTCAAGCTTAATGGGTTTGACTCTTCTTGAGAAAGAGAGTTTATGACCCCAAAATTGACCCAACAAGGAATTGGGATGGACTCATGAGAAATGATAGTCCCAATTAACGGGTTAAATCTCGAGAGAGTAATCACCCTACTTGAACCCTAGTTGCTTGATCAAATTGGCCTACCCAATTGGTCTCGAGAGAGTCAATTGGGCAAAATCACTCTCTCTACCGAGAGGTGTGAGAGTGGGTACAATTGTGCAACAGTTATAGCATAAGCCCCAAATATATCAATCTACCCTTAGTAACTTCTACCCGTCGATTAGCCACCTAGGTAGTGTCACGACCCTAGTGCTTTTCTCTATATTAAATACAACTTAGCAATATTCTCGTAACATAATTTAGTTTTAATCATTGGCTTTATAATAGTAGTTATAAAAAATCAAAAAACCAACAATGTTTGAAGTGACATTAGGAGTACAAACACATGTCTAGACTAGACAGAAAATCCAACTCCACTACTAGCTCCTTGAGGAAATCGATCCCGACCTCTATTCGGGTAAAAGCTATTGCGACCCGCTCTTCCTACCTTGTTGTAGTGTCGAGTTGGCAGCGATCAACCTCGTGCCTCATTTTCTGCAAAATAAAAAGGTTAGGCCCTTCTCCCCCACCAGACTCGACTATTTGTAAATTAATGATTAGCATATTGGCATTTAGTTCTCCAAATTAATGCACAGAACGTGATTATGTCCGTTGGGATTATAAAAACCCCGGTGGACTTTTTTATAAGGCTCATCTTAAAGGATTATTATGTGGACAACATATTAATCCGACTAGGTTTGACCATGATGCATGCACAATTATAACTCAGAGCAAGGTTACTATGGGGGTCTAGATTGGTACCTCCAAGCGGACAACTTGTGGGAAAAGGCACGGAACCGTCGACTGCACCGTTGATCGACTAGTTTTACCGCAAATAATACTTTCCGAATTTAAGGTAATAAATTGGAAGAGTGCAACCACTCATCAAGCGTCGCTATAGGAGTTTATACGCATGAGTGGAATATGATGTGGAGCATGATTTATCCAACATTAAATAGCATGTTGTCAGGTATTTGCACATAGAAAAAAAATAATAGATGCATTATTTAAATAATTGAAAGACGATTACGAAAAAAGAAAACAAAGAAACAAGTTAGTCTCTGGAAAGGGAATCATAAATGCTTTAGAATAGACAATTAAATTCAAATAATGGGAATGGTATGGGATAAGGCATGCTTGGACTAATTCACAAAAGTAAGTTCGTTATGGTGCCTAAACACATCCCCAGCAGAGTCGCCATGCTGTCACGCCCCTTTTTTTCCCTCTTTGACGGGGAAGTCCGAGTTTTGACATTCATTTGGAACAACTCATTTTCCTTTTGGGATTTGGGTATTTGAAGAGTCGCCACCTAACGGATTATGGTACTTTAAGGCACCTAGAGCGATTAACTCTAGGGCTAGTTTGCATTACTAGAGATTAGGGTAAGGGCTCAAAATAACCTTGAGGGGAAGGTGTTAGGCACCCCTCGTGGTCCACAATGGTGGGTCCCAACCGAACTTATACTATGTGAATTAGTCATGTTAACAAATAAACAGTTGTAACACATATTTGTAAATAAAGGCATATTTTTGACATTCCAAGTAAATGTATGTTTCAAGTAATGAAAGTAAGGGAAATTTTTTTGAACAATTTACATATATGTAAAGAAAGTAAATTCATTTAAACAATAGGGGTTGGGAAAAGGGGTCCTAGGTTGGTTAGTCTACAGGGTCATACCCACACAATGCCCAATAATCACTCCTCAATGAGGGGCTAAACGTGACATTAGAGTATGGTCATCATATCCTTAGTACCCAATTCCCTCCCTTTGGTCATAGCCTAAAGCGTTCTAGCAACCTTGGAAGATATCCTATGTGTGCACTACCCGTCCCTTCCTTGTATCCCTGGAGGTATTTAGGACCTCTAATTTAGGTAGTTCTACACTATCTTAAAGTAGTTAAAGGAGAAAAATCTAGGCGTCAATCAAAACAGTTAGGACTACATTTAAACAATTAAAGGCTCACATTTACCTCCACAAACATAGCAAGTAAGTGCATGTCTCAAACAATAATTTCAAGTATTTAAGAGAAAACCTTAGAACATGATATCTAGGTGAGCAGAGATTATACAATATTGAATTAGGACCAAAGTGTCAAAGACCCATTCAGCTTGCCTACTGACTTTAGACCTGTTTGAATATGAGCAGTCATAGATAACAGAACATAGTTTTACAATTGCAGGGTTTTTAAGAGCCCTATAGGCTTGCCTAGGTATATAATATTGATGTCCTATGAGCATAGTATCTACTATTGATTAGGAAGGCAGTAAATAAGTAAAAAAATTTAAACGAGTAATTTGGATCCTATAGGCATGCTTTCTAGTGATATTGATTAACACGAAAAGAGTAGGTTATTTACTTAAACTGATCAAAAACATACCTGTATGAGCTTAGAGTTGAAGTGATTTTAGGTCTAACTAAACTGGTTTTACATACTATAGGCATGATTTCTATTTGAACAGAAGGTGAAGCAAGCATGATTTATTTGATCAAAGCAAAATCCCTATAGGCATAATTTCTATTAAAACTAATTTTAATCCTATCGACATGATTACTAAGGAGATGAATTTGAATACATGTTGTAATGGAAACTGAACTTCAATTACTTTACACCCTATATGGATGATACATAATTATAGAGCTGATTTAGATCCTATAGGCATGACTTCTAATTATGAGAAAGCAAAGCATGAAGAATTCATTTAAACCAAAGCAGATCCTATAGGCATATTATCTAATAAACACATTTGAATCGAAATAGAACCTATAGGCATGTTATCTACCCATTTTTATCCACAATATGCAACTACCCTCCCTTCTTCACTAATCACCCCAATGTTTGTTTACAATATTTATTACAGACCAAGAACTGAATATAAATTACATAAATAAAATAGAAGCTAAGCTATAGGGAGCCTGGAGGAGGCCCAACACCGTCATGGTGTATCAAGCCATTAATGGTCTCAAATGCCCAAAGTTTCATAGCCTAATTCATGTCTAGGTGTGTCAGAGTTCCCTAAGGACCTCAAGGATCCCGGGCAGTGCTCACACCCAGACTTTCCTCAAATGAAGACTGATTATATGCAGTGTGGAAGTGCCAGCCCTGATATGTCAGAGTTTAGAGAGATCTCAAGGGTGTCAAAGCAGTACACATATCAGAATGGCAGAACTTAGTAATCTAAAAGTAATGTGAGAGTGCATAATAATTTGAAAGAGTTTGGTAAGCAGTAGCAAGAGGGCCTTAGGAATGAACGGATTTTCTGAATCCAGTACATAGTTAGGGTGGAAAACAGTTTGAGAAAACATGAAGAATATTTTTTTGGGATCAGAGAGAAGGTCACAGAACACATAACAAACTTCACACAAGGAGAAAGGGGTAGGGTACACTCAGAATGCACCTTAGCGATGGGAAACAAATACATATATCCCTCAAGAAGTTATGGAATTGACAAGTTAGTTACAAAGTCATGTTCACACAAGTCTTAGAGACAAATAGGATCTCATTAGTGAAGTAAAGCAAGTTAGACTTAGATGAACAAACTAGACAAACACTTAATGAAGCATTCAAGGTTTAGAAATACTAATCATATACAGAACAAGCAGAATTTAGACATGCTGGGTGAAATAGTAAACACATAATGCAGCTTGGACATACTAGTGACCAAATTATCTAAAACAAGATTGGAATGCTAAACAGTATAATAGCTATAGCTTTTAACAAAATAAACTTAAACATGATGAGTGATACAGTAATCTAGGCATGCTTATTGCTCATTGAATAGAATAGCAAATAGAATTGGAGATCACAACTAATGAACTGCAGCAACAAAGAAAAACACATAGTTTTGGAATGGGAATTGAATAAGAACATAAAAGTTAAGGAGAGAATACAGAGTATAGAACAGAGATGGTGCCAATAGGAAGCCTTGGCTTACAGCTGGATGGATTAGTGAGAATTACAAGTAACATAATAGAATAGAGAGCTTTTGAGAGTTGAGAGTGTAGATGAACTAATGTTCGTGTCCAGTAGTGAGGAGTAAAGGAGGGTACATATTGCAGTTAAGAGCAAGAAGAATAAGGTAAATGGAATCAACCCTTCTATAATTAAGGAAGCCGTAGAATCAATTATACACCAATTAGTATAATTTTTCCTTAATTAAGGGTAATTAACCAACAGTAATGGCAGAACATATTTAAGCAAAGAAAATCAGATGAGCAATTGGGGGTAAATAAACAGAAGTTTAATTAAGGAAATAATCAGTAAATAATTAGTGAATATAGCGGTTAATTGAGTAAGGTAAGACAGCTAATCAAGACTGTAAATAAAGGAAATAATCAGAAATTAGCACGTAGGTCTTAACAAAACAAATTGATAAATCAAGAATCCAAATCAATCACTGATTTAAGGAGAAAAATATAGGTTTACCATGAATAGGCAAAAAATGAATATAGATATATAGAATTAGTATAAAAGTCAAACCAAGAGCATCAATAGAGGCACATTAGGAGGAAGAATCTCAGAAACCAAAGCATGGGACAAAGTCAGTACATAAGTAACCTAGACAAACTCAGAATCGAAACAATAGTCTCAAAAAATTAGGGCTTTTAATATAAACAAGTTAGGATTAAAGCAATCTTCATGAAATCGGTTAAAACACACAAGAAATAGAAGATTAAACACTTAAATCATCAAACGTTTTTGAGAAGGAAATTTCGGGAAACCCTAGTTTGGAAAAAACTTAAAGAAAACTGGAAGGCGTGTCAACATACAGAGATTCGAACAAACAGAAATTATAGAAGTAAAAAAAAACCTAAAGTATTGTAGTGTTTAAAATCGGTCAGTAGTAGAGGAATAAGAGAATCTTAAAAGAAAAATTACAGAAATTCAAAAACATATTAAGTATGCAGAGATTCAAATAGTAGATAGCAAATAACCCAAAATATAGTGCTAAGATCGGTTAACAGTAAAAAAACAAGAGACGTTTAGAGAAAAGTCATTGCCAAACTCAGAATCCTTCCAGATCTACAAAGATCAGGACGGATTCATGTCCAATGATTAGGGTTTTGAGGAGAAAGGGGAGGGGTAAAGAGAACCTAGTTTTGAACCAAAGATTTGAACCATAAACTTCAATAGAAATCACTCGCAAACCATGGACGGACCCTTGAAGAGCTTTAAACGAGATCTGGACCACATCTCTTCGAGGTTCTTCCATAAAAACTACATAATCGAACAACCAAGGGGATAAGAGACAAGTAGAGGCTTTGTACAGCCATATGATGCTATAGATTGGGCAGTGATTCAAAGGATTAGGGATGATTTTGGCTGACAACGATTAGGGTTAAGGGTTGGTTTCAGAGAGAACCAGTGACGACGGGATTCAAGGACGACTGTATGTGAGAAATGACTAGGGTTTGGGGTCGTTTGGAACTAAAAAAAGGAAAGGGTTAATTGTGGCCGTTGATTTCTATGATCAACGGCTGGGATTGAAAGGGTTTGGGGCCAGATCGGGTGTTAAGGTTTGGTATGGGTATATTTGGGTTAAAATTGGGCCGAGTGTTGGGCCCTAATTGAATAAAAATAGGGTAAGATTTTAAATAGCCAATTTTAATAATTAAAAAATTTATAAAAAAATAAATGAGTACCAAAAATATCTTTGTACACTAAAATAATTTAAATTAGTTATTTAACATTTTAAAAATATAAAAGATCATTTTATGCATAAATAATATAATTATACATTAGTATGGGCTATTATTGCAAAGATGTGCAATTTAGCTTTAAAAATATAAATATAATTACAAAAATGTACTAAAAATATTTAAACACCATGTTGGCATAAATAATAAATTTAGATAGTTAAATCATTACAAAAGTAATATGAAGAATAATTATTGAATATTATATAATAAAAAGAGAAGAAATAAATTGATTTGGAGCTTTTAAAACTATACAAAAATTATAAAAAAATACTTATGCATGTTTATACCTGCATACATGCTATTTTGAAAAAGTATATATATGTGTTTAAAATATGTGAGGAAAAATTGAGTATCAATACTAATTTCACTCAAATACGACTCCGAATCGATGTTCAAAACTTAAAAATTCACTTTATGAAATTTTTGGCAAAACCCCCCAAATTTCACTTTCAAATCATAAATCAAATCCCAAAAACGAAGACGGATTCATGAAATATAATCAAAACTGAGTAGAGAACACTTACCCCAGATCCATATGGTAAAAATCGACTCAAAAATCGCCCATTTATGAGCTCTCGACTCAAAATATGACAAAATGAACAAACCCTTATTTTATATATTTTTTCCTGCCAGTTATTCTGCCCCGTTTCTCATGCCAAACGATTTTGAAACTCGCTTTTTATCCTCCAATGGATTCCTTGTGAAATTTAGTCAAGTTACAATTTTTGAATCACTCAATTTGACCTTATAATGAAGGAGATATGTTGGTTTCAATATTTGCAAATAGTGTAGATTTTTAAATACGAATTCAGTAGCAATTTCGTAATTAATCTGAAAAATCTGGCAACCCAATTCTTAGTAAAATTATCATAAATTCCTCATACGATGTCCAAATTCAACGATTATTTTTGCTATGGTTTCGTAATTATGATACAGATCTAATGATTCAATCAACACAGAAACCAGAGCTCATTTGCTTAATGTGGTACCATTTATGCTTGAAGAAATGACGTCGAAACATAAGAAAAACGAGCGGAATGCAGCCCAAACCTATCTGAAACTCACCCGATCCCCTAAGGACCCCGTATGAATATGCCAACAAGTCTCATAATATAACACGAACTAACTCGAGGCCTCAAATCACGCATAACGACATTGAAACGACGAAACGCGCCTCAAATCAAACTTAATGTACTTTCGAACTTTGGACTTCCAAAAACTCGCGCCGAAACATATCAAATCAACTCAGAATGAACTCAAATTTTGCATACAAGTCCTAATACATCATGCGGAGCTACTCGTTCCCCCAAACTATCGAGTGGAATGGAAATACTCGAAACGACCGGTAGAATCGTTACACAACTATAAACCATGTCTCACTCTTTCTATGCAACACAACACATAAAAAATCTTCTACCCCCTTAGCATACCTACTAACAAGCTAAACATTTTTCATTGTATTCAACGTTAATGTTATCCATCTCAAATACATATCCAAAATTGACACATTCATTTGATGAAGTGTCATTACATGGTCTACTACTTCATGTGTGTTTTATAACGTCATTGTAGAGGTGATATATTGAAATATTAAGAATATTGTTATACTAGTAAATTAGCCATAATCCATGTCTTCAATTTAAGGAAAGATATTATAGCATAATCGTATTGGTGAGTGTATTCGACAAAATTGGTGTACACCCATCTCCTTCCCCGAAACCCCATGTAATAGTTTTCTTTTTACAAATTAATGCTAATTTATTATGCATATGGCCAAGGAAGTTTCAATTCAAATCCCATTATGATTTGGCCAAAGTGAAGAAAAATAATGTGAGAAGAGAGCAAGATCAAACAAAGCCACTCACTCGTCCGTGAAGTTTGCTTTGCATAACAAATTGAATACGAATGAATGCATGAATGCATGAATGCAACTTCAACTGCAGTTCTGCTCTCTAAGGTACAAAAATAGGTTGCGGTTGGTTTGACCCTTCATCTGTTGGTGCTTTATGAACATGAAAGCCTTACTTCAGCATGGAAGAATATACTCAATAGGCCATTGGGTTTGGGAAGGAAAAATAAAGAGGATAAGTAGACAGGAACTTCCATTTTATTCCCAACAAATGCAGGATAGTGACTTTAGGATTGAAATGCTTTTTAGAATATTGTAGCCATATCTAATGCCTACTCAAGCAAGTGTTAATAATTTATTACTTAAGGTAAAATATAGTAGTTCATACACACCTCATGATTGTCCACCTGTTGTTGCCGAGCAACATCCCGATAATCAACACGCATCTGTCCCCAATACTTGCAAGTCAGTATGCATAATGAGAGCATCTCCTAGTAATTATCAATCACAAGATCAACAACATTAGGACAAGTCAAATAGACAGTTATGACCTAAAACCAAAGCACTAAGAAAAAAAGACACAAACCAAAGGGGCACTCCTCAAACAGTATAACTAATGGTAAAACTATAAAAAATAAAGTTCTACCATCATTAGACAGGAGAGAATTTAAGGGGATATATCAATTTGTAAGAAAATATACACATTTTAAAATTATTTTTTATTGCATATAGGGGTAGGGGAAGGGAAATAGGGGAGGGGATAACAAAAGTGGGGAATCGAACCCTCAATAATAAGGTGAAAGTTCAGGTAGCCAACCAACTGAGTTACTAAGATTCTCAAAAATATACAGACTAAGATCATGAATTTGAGGGACTAGATTGGAAGCTAGGAGTACGACCTGTGTCACCAGAACAACAGTCGGGACCAAGAAAGCTACGTAGGGAGGCTTTCAAAAAAGGTAATCACAACTTCTAAAAGCATAACGGCAATAACGGTCTCCAAGTAAACACTAGTGTTCTGCTTTAATGCTGTCTCCGATGCTTCAAACCAATAACTGCATAGCAGAATCATACATAGAAAATATTTACCTTGAAAATGGTTGTTAGAATTAAATTTGATTTTGTGATTCTAAAAATACGTGATTTATTTTTATTCTAGTTGTTAGGCAATAGATGCTAAGGGTGAGACTAGAAAATAAGATAAGAGCTTAAAGGTAGTGTGACAAGCAAACCGAGTGACTGAGAATCGAGGTCTCGAGCTAGACTATACGGGGCCTTGGGGTCGAGCTAAGCGTGAGGCTGTGGGTAGCCGATGAAGGACTAACAGTCCTAAAAGCTTAGATGAGGGCTCTTTATGATCAATGATAAGTAATAAATGAATAACAATCAATGAATCGCAATAAATTTAAGCAATAAGATCAAGGGAAAATATGCTTAGTTAGAGAGCAGAAAATGTTTCTGTTCTTGTATTCAATATTGTCTTTTTTTACAAAATGACAAGGGTTCCCTTTATATAGGAGGGGGAATCCCAACATAGTACATATGCATTTATTACAAAGATATGTAGCTGGTAGAGCTATTTAATATCACAGTACAGACTTGTACTATTATTATAGACCTGGTCAGCTTTAACCACGTGCTTTTTGAGAATTTCCCGCTTGCATAAGATAACCACCAATTTGCATTGCCCCGAGGTTGAGCATTGAGAACCCTCGGGGTCGAACCTCAAGCTATGCTTCGAGGCTTCTGAAGACAGGCTATGAAATTCCATAATGATCATAAAATCAAACTCCCCAATTTTAGCCATATACAGATAGTCCCCATATTTTTTTATAGTGAAATGATAAGAAACGGTTTTGAATTTTTTCCTTCTCGATACTCCCATTATGACGTCAGCCAATCAGAGTATTAAATGCCATGACTCAAAGGCTGCACAGAGGTCGCTGTCAACACAATTATTGAGGAACCCACGAACCGCTATTGACTCAACTCTTCCGTTTCCCAAACATTGCCTAAATGGCTTCTATAAATACTTCAATTTTTCTTGCCATTCCCTCTTTTACAACATCTTCAAGTTTTTAGGGCTAAGTTCACAACCTTCTACATTCATCTTCTTTCCGTGATTGTTTCTTCACCTTCTTTCTTTGAAATCCTTTTTATAGTTATGACAAGAACCTCTAGAACGGTACCTTAGAAAGAGGGCACCATTTCTTCGTCACGCCCGTCTAGGGACAAACCAAAAGTACCTCCAACTATCGAGCTATGTAACCCTGGTAAATTCGATACGGTTTCTAATTTTCAATAAAAAATCCCCCTTCTAAACCGGGCCGATGTAAGCCCGTGTCTCGGTACATCAGCGTGGTGACCAACACAAAGAGGGTAAAGGAACACTGCCGATGGGGGGAGGCAGTGCAAGTAGAGATCCCCAATCCTGAGGAAAGCATAGTAGACCATAAAGCCGGCTTCCTCAGCGTATATACGTACCTATTCACTCTAGGTCCCATAGGTTTTTGTTCCCCGAAGATAGATCCGGTGATTCTTGACTTTTGTCGTGAGTACCAAGTGACACTTGATCAAATCTATCCTTCTTTTTGGAGGATCATTTACATGCTCGGATATTTCTCCAACCAGGTCGAGGGAATGACCTTCACCGTCGATCACTTGATCAGATTGTACAACCCTCGTCTCTTCCGGGGTTTAATCAAGCTTCACCCTCGATCCACGAAGACGTTCTTTTCGAGCATCGATGAGGACACGGACCAGGGATGGATGAGCCGGTTTGACAGAGTAAGGACATTAGACATTATCCTAGCTGATAGGATGCCATTCCTGGAGGAATGGAACATGAAGCGTAAGTGTACCTACCTCGAGAACGTTTTATCGCCCCTTCATTCCCCTTTTGAAATGATCATTTTTTGACTATGCAACCACCGCTTGGTACCCCAGCGTGGTTCAGAACCTTTCGAGGTGGATCAAATAATTAGACTCCGCTTTTTATGTACAACGAACGTGCTTGGCATGATTTGTCCAGAATGCGGTGCCAGGCCAAGAACCACGATATGCTTTTTACCGAAATCTTTACGAGGTTCCTTAAGATTTTTCTTTGTGGTGGTGAGTTTGATACATCATGATTATGTAGGCCTCGGGGAGGGCGTGTCAATGAGACCGTCTCCCCATGGTGAAGAAGGAACCTCGAGACCCGACAAGAGTAAGAAGAGGAAGAAGGGGGCTTCGACCGAGTCTCTAACTAAGACCGACGCCACGATCCTGACTTCGACTACCGTGGCAAGTCATTGTGAGGATGATGATGATAATGATGATCGCCCTTTGGCACAAAGGGCAAGATGGAGTGCTGATACCCCACAAGTTGTTGGTCAGAAGGTTGCTGGGCCGGAAGTGGTCGATACAGACCAAATTCGTACCTGAGATACCCTCGAGGAAGGTTTGGGCGCAGTCCCCGAGCCTCGAGTCGGATATGGTACTATTCGTGTGGATGAACCCTCGGCTGGAAATTCTAGCGGGCTTGGACCCGCAGTTTCTTGGAGTCGAGATGAAACCCTTATAGAAATTGATGCCATGGTTGGCTTTAAATTGGGCCCTTCATTTTCACCCGGGGAAATTAGGGATGCCCAGGATACGGGTACCGTAAGTGTGGGGGCCTCTCATGGAGAGGAAGATATGCTCAAGGACTACTTCATCGACATCGACGTGGATATAGACTTTGGCACCCCCGTCGCTCTCGAGGAGGCTGAGAAGCTTCAACAATAGGTAATATTGTCGACATACCGTTTGCGCTTCAAGTTTTTCTCTTGTCTTCTCAACTTTTTTGCTTTTGTTGTAGGTCAAGAATTTGTATGACCATGCCTTTTCCAATGTATATGACGAGCTTTCATGCCGTGAGAAGGAACTCGAGAAGCGCACCTTGGAGCTAAAGAAGTTGAAGGCTTCCTCCCCCCGAAAGGAAGAGGAGTTGGCTGAGCTACGGGCAAGTCTTGAGGAGGTGCACCAGGAACGGACTATCTTTGCCGAGAAGGTGAGATGGCATACTTATGCTTATCTTTTTCATTCTTATAACTTGATACTTACTATCTTGTTCCACCTTTGCAGATTGGGCAAAAGGATGCCTTGGTGGGGCAACTTTGGGAAGAGGTTGTAGCCAAGGACACGAAGATCCTCGAGCTGAAGAGGCAGAATGAGATTGTGATCTCGGAGAGAGATATTTTACGGGGAGAGTTGGCCTCGACCCAGGATCTTCTTCGAAGTGCTCAGAAGAAGGTCACTGCATTATCTGCAGCCAAGGCAGGAGCCGGTGAAGATGTGCCCTCATACAAGAGGGATGCCGCCACTACAAACGCTTGAGCCAGGGAGATATCCGAGAAGGCCAAGCAGAAGTTGGCTCGGGCTATTGCTTATGCTCGTCTGCAAGCTCAGAGGTAGGCCTTCGAGGAAGTAAGCGTTGAAGGTGTCGATCACTCTATTGAGATCAAGAAAGATAGAACCTTGGAGAAAAGCCGGTACTACAAGCTCAGAAAAAATTTCTTATGCTCGTCTGCAAGCTCAGAAAAAATTGTAGATAGGGAGAAAAGCCGGTACTGCAGGTACCTTCCCTGAGAGAGAGCATAATGGCCCATGTCTAGGGTTATTTGAATATATACATGTACCCTTTTACATTGGGCCTTCTCGATAGGGTCATGCTCGAGTCTTCTAGAAGATATCAGGTTACCCTGGCATAGGTTTACACGTCGTTTTGGAGGATAGTGCTAATGATTAGTTACTTTGCAGATAAAGCCGGGCTCGTGCTCACCCTCAGTCATCTTATTAGATTGTATCAGCCCTTGCATTATCGATGCCTGATTACTCTGTGATGTCATCCACCTGGCCCTTTATTACCAGTAATGAAGAAGATGGGGACCGAGGATGGATGAGTCGATTCGTCTGAGTGCAAACTATCGATATTATCCCCGCAGACTTCCTGCCATTTCCCGAGAAATAGAATTTCTCACGTAAGTGGTACACTTGTGTTCTTATTATTTTTGTCCATAGTGGAGGCGGTCTCTGTAAAGATGTTTTCCTTCTCTCTTCTTCAGCAATCCCGTGGCTTTCATATAAGGTTCCCGACCTGGCGGATTGGTCTCGGAAAATGGCTGCTTGCTCAACTTATGATGAGCATAAGTGGCAAGATCTGTCCAAGGGTAGATGGGAGGAAAAACAGCACGGTACGTGCTGTGTCGCTTGTTTTCTCTAAAAGGTATTTTCTTTTATGTGTACTAACTCCGTCACTGCAGGTATTGGAGAATTTTCTATGATAAGGCTGTGTCCCCTCGGGGAGGAGGAAGGATCGTCGGCTTCGGGGCCGATGACTGATAACAAACAGAAGGAATCCTTGAAGGACGAGGGTGCTTATAGTAAGGCAGGCCCTGTTCGGAGTTCAAAGAAGATGTATCAGCTTAGCCTGCGTCATCCGAGGCTTCTAGCCTCGAAAAAATGGTTCCTCTTTTGTTGTCGTCATCTTTTCCCATCTAAGGTACTTTGAGTGATAAAGATTTTATGCCGCCTTCCTATTCTCCCGCCAAAGGTACTTCGAGGCCAGGGGCTACCTAAATCAAGAAGGGTATCGAGCGATCGTATTCCCATCGGGAGTGGTTATATTGGGACCGATGAGACCAGGCTAGTAGATGTGTGCTCAACCTTTGAGGACGCGCAACGACTCTATTCTGTAGTGAGTTTTGGTCGACCGTATTGGCTTTTTAGTTTTGCACTTTCATTTTCTTAGTGAGCTTTTTTTTCATAGGCTTTTGACAAGCTCAAGTCTGAGCTGCTCCGCCATGAAGCTAGGGTGCGAAAAGCCTTAGATGGGGAGAAATCCATCAGGCTTCTTTGTGACAAAAAGGGTAAGGGAGTTGGTATACCTGTGGTACGAGGCGAGCAAATTCAGAACTACAAAACTACCTCGAAAGATAGGTAACCTTTGGGCGAAGCTGGTCAGTCAAGTATGAGTTTAATGAGCTGAAGGCTCAGGCAGATGCCCAAGTTGCGGCCAAGAAAAATACTTTGGCCAAGGCTTCTGCCCTCGAGGTGCAACTTCAGAATGCTCGTGAGAACATCTCAGTCCAAACGAGCAGGATTTCAAGGCTCGCGTCCAACCTTTTGAAGTTGAAGGCCAAGGTCATTGATGCCCGGGCTGAAGCTGAAGAGATTTGAGCTAAGGCTGATAAGAAAATGGCTGTCTATTTAAAAGATGCTGCTGATGCTCGTTTTGAGCTGAGAGGGGCTTCCAATAGAGAGAGAAGAAGTAATGAATATTCTTGGTGCAAATCTCGAAGGGAAACCCTCTACGAGATCCACTCTAGGGGCTTCGATCTCTTAGAAGAGATACCAATTTCCTTTTCTTCATTGCCAAAGATAATGAGGAAGAGGCCGGCAGACCATAGTCCCCGAGGGGAAAGTAGACTAGGCCTTGCTTTTCTGATTCTGCGTATAATGCTCTTAGAGAACATTGTAAATAGAGCTTTTTATTTTTTTTTCACATATACGTATAAAAGGAAGATTTTCAGTTTCATCTTTCGTGCATTTCCCTCTGCTCGTGTATGTATTTCTTTGTTTTGAATTTATACGTTTGTTGATGATTCGCCAGGTGAACTGCACTTCGAGAAAAAAACCCTTAGGTTTACAAATCGGCCCTGGGGCTTGTAGGGCTGGCTCGTAGGCTCTTACGCATTTGCCCTTAGGTGCTTTTTAGTTAACTGTTTCGAGTTCAGTCTTCGAGTTGGAGTTCAACTCAAGCTCATTGACCCTTAATTTTTAGAATTTTAAGCTGGCTCTTAGGCTATTACGCATTGGGTCGGTACGACCTCTAATGTAGGTTGGCATCTGGGCTCTTACGCGTTGTGTCGGTATGACCTCTAATGTTGTTGGCGTCTGGGCTCTTACGTATTGGGTCGGTAGAGCCTCTAATGTGGGCTTTATTTTTCCCTCGTTAAAGACTTTTTGAAGTTTTGTGTTTGCCAGGATCTTCGATGGTTCGATAAGAACCTCGATTGTGAGTCGTTATATAGTGATAAATGAGCACCCCCGGAGGTTTCGCTTGGCAACTAAATTGTTTCGAAGCCTGTTGTTTGGAGTTAATACGATCAAAGCTCTTTTGGTTATGCCGAGGGTAGCCTGATTAAATGGTTATTTTCGAAGTATTTTCAAAGTAATTTGAAGGGATGTGATTTTAATGCGACGGTCGGGCGTCCCCGAGTCGTGTTACATTGGCTGGCACAGCCTTGTGACCGTTGTCATTGTGTTTGGCCGTAGCATTTTAGTCATCGAGTGAGGTAGCCTTGGCGTCTATATCGAGGGTATGTCTTTTTAGGGGATTTACAAGTTCGATTATATAGCCTTGACTTTAAGATCGATTATGCCTTCTGTAAGGTCTTATAAATTTTAACATGCCTTATTTGAGGTCTTACAGATATGTTACTTGGCTTAAGTATGATTCATGCCTTGCTTGAGGTCTTACAGATTCTTGGTACAAGTATGATTCATGCCTTGCTTGAGGTCTTACAGATTTGGTATTTCCTTATGGAGGTGTTATGAGATCGAGGTTTCCCGCACGGGGCCCTATGGCCTTTAGTTTTTGACAGCTCAATGGGTGACGGTCGGCGACAGTCCCCGAGACATCGAGTGCTTTTTTTATCTCTGGAGCCGTTCTTCATAAACTTTGATGTTGCCTCATTTAGGGCTTACGAGTTTGAAATTTCCGACCCGGAGGTCTTACCGCTTCAAATTTTTGATGTTAATCCTCGACTGCTCGGGAAAGTTCTTGGCCTGGGACCGTTTCTAGTCAAAATAGTAGATTTCTTTGAAGCGTGAAGCATTTTTGGTGGTGAAAAATACTCCTTTGATTACTTGGTACAAGTATACATATTTTCGTCATCAAGGTTTCAATTATTCTATGCGGACAAGGTTCATTCGACCGTTTGGCCCGATACATCATTTTCCTATCGAGACCCTTTTTGGCTCTTCTCGACTTTTCAAGGGGGTGATCTCTCAGGGGGGATACCCCCCCAGTATTTGAGGTTGATTTAAGAGAAGCCTTGAATACTTGTTAAGTTCTCCTTAGGTAGCATATAGATGTTACCTCGTTAAAAACCTTGTCGGTAAAAGCCTTCTTGGGATAAAATCCGATCGAAGCAAAAGAGTACAACACATGCTTTAAGACCTAAGGTCTTCAAGCTGGAAAGCGCTTCGATTTCTCTGATCAGACACATGCACACATGTTAGTGTAAGATGTAAAATAAAAAAGGAGATGCTTATACCTTAGTGGAGATGGCGCTTCAGCCTCGATATGCTTCAACCGCTTGCTCTGGGGACGCGGTATAGTCCTTTGTTCATTTATTTGGGTGCAGTCGAGAATGTAGCTTGTGATTTCTACTTCACTGTTTGCTTATCCTTTGGTTCCTTCGATGTTGGAGGCATCAATGGCAGTGCCACATCGTGCATCGCGAACATCTCTCTTGTTGTGTACTGCTCCCCGTATATAGTTTTTATTCTGTCCTTCGTTGAAAACTTCATCATTTGATTAAGGGTTGATGGTACTGCTCTCATGCAATGTATCCATGGCCTTCCGAGCAAGTCATTGTACCTCATGTCTCCTTCGATGACATGAAACTTGAAATTTTGGGTTGTGCCGGCCACGTTGATCGGGAGGGTAATTTCCCCTTTCGTTGTTTTGCTCACCATTTTGAATTCGTTGAGAACTTGAGAGGCGGGCACGATCTGGTTGATCAGTCCGAGCTGCTCCACCACACTCAACCTTATAATGTTAGGTGAACTACCTGGATCCACAAGTACATGCTTAATTTAAAATGTATTTACGAGAAAAGAAATTACCAATGCTTCGTTATGAGGTTGAGACAGGGTCTGGATGTCCTCGTTGCCGAATGTGAGGGAATATTGTATGTCTAACCTCGAGTTCGCTTCTCTCTAGTGACAGATATCTTTGTACTTTTGACAATGCGTTCCTGTAGGATGTCGATTCCTCCAATAATCATGTGGATGACATGTTGTGGCTCATCTATTATATTTTTCTTGTTTGCCTCTCTTTCCCAAAACTGATTTTGGCTCGGTCACTGAGGAACTCTCGGAGGTGCCCTTTGCTGATTCGTCAGGCTACTTCCTCTAGGAGCTATTTACAATCTTCTGTCCTGAGACCGTGTGTGCCGTGAAATTCACACACCAAGTTAGGGTTCCTTTGTGATAGATCTGATTGTACAGGTTTTGGCCATATGGCATCTCTGATTTTACCGATGGCGGATGTGATGTCCGAAACATCAATGTTGAAGTTGTATTGAGACAATCATGGTGCCTATGTTGGTCCTGTATGCCTATCTAATCCGGCTCTGCACACGTGTACGAGGATTCTGAACTCGATCTACCCTTTGGTCATTTCGGGTTATGTTATGCCTTGGAGCGTTTCTTTGATCTTCGGTATACGATTGGCATCTTTCCTTATTTGGCCTTGGTTACTTTGTCAAGAGCCTTATAGGATATACCGAGCCTGAGGGGGCTCCTATTTGGTCGTCCTCGGCCCTAATCTTTGATTGATATCGGTTATGGACATCCGACCAAGTTACGACAGGATATTCAACCAAGTTCTGATTCAGCTGCTTCGAAGCTATCGAGCTTTGTTCGTTCAAACCTTGAGTGAATGCCTGTACTACCCAATCATCGGAGACCGGTGGTAATTCCATTCGCTACATTTGAAAGAGAGATAAAATCTCCCGTAACATCTTGTTTTCCATTTATTTTATTTTGAAGACATCGTATTTCCTTGTAGCAAACTTGATGGAACCAACATGTGTCTTAATAATAGAATCTACCAACATGGCGAATTAGTCTATCGAATTCGGAGCTAGGTTGTGATACCGCATCATGGTCCCTTTTGAAAGTGTTTCTCCGAACGTTTTTAGCAGGACAAATTCAATCTTGTCGCTTTCGGTCGATGCCCTTCAGCGTACAAGTGTAATCAATGACATGCTCGTTGGGGTCCGAGGTTCTGTTGTACTTCGGAAGATTGGGCATTCTGAATTTCTTCAGGATGGGCTTTGGAGCGGCATTTTGTGGGAATGGATTTTGTACGAACTTCTTCGAATCTACACCCTTCAAGATCAGGGGTGCACCCGGAATTTTATGGACCCTTGAATTGTAGGTCTCCACCTTTTTGTCATTGGCTTCTATCTTCTTTTTGCCAGATTCAATCCTCTTTGTAAGATCCTCGAGAATCTTTATGATGACGGGGTCGGCTGCTGACCCGTTGTTGCTTGATCTTTGCAGGACCTGTTCGGCTTGAGGAGCCATTTTCAGTACTGCTGTGCTTGGAGTTTTTTGGTGGCTGTGTACGGTAAAACCGAGGGGGGCAGTTTCCCCGTCATTGGGTTTCCCCAAACAACGGGTCCGATTTCCCATTTCGAAAGGTTACCCCGAAGCCTCGAGGCCGTAGAGGTGCGCTCGAGCCTCCTTCCTTGGAGCTCATCGATACCCGACTTGATAGGAATATCGGTCGAGGCTAGAGTAAAAGTGGGAGTTCCAAAGATACACGGCTAAGTCTGACAAAGCCTATCAGCGCCACTCTAAACCCTAATCAAGGTGTAACATCTAGCTGTCCCATCTCTATACCTGTACAACTAATGTATGTCTTATCATATAAGGTTCCCCCTCTATATAAAGGGGATTCTTACTATTTTGTAGGCGACTAATGTTGCTCCAACTACTCTACATGAAATATATGGTAACTCTCTCTCTTTTCTCTCTAATACACTCACTCAATATTGTTGCTCTATATTATTATCTTCATACTTGTTCTTTATTTATTGCTTTTCATTGGCTATAAAGAGCCTCATTTAATATTATTGTATATGTTAGCCCTTCCCCAACTACCCCTAAAAATCCCCTTCCTCCTTGAAGGCGTAAGGAAGATCCTATTCATGTGCCTAAAGGTAATTATTTCTCTAAAGGGCGCCGCAAACATGAAGGTCATTTTCCTTACTGGCACTGAAATCCTTCAAGGACAGGTGTAAAGCCCTCCTCGCTGGTTGGCAGAGTCTTGCTCCCATTGTACGATTTATATCTATATGCATCAGGATCCGATTCATGGATCTCTCATAGCCTATTTCGCTTTAGGAGGTATCAGAGCGGAGGTTTTTTAACCAACGCCCCTTTTTTGGTATGCAGGTACTAAAAGTCCTCTCACTACCAACCAGCAGACATCATCTGGCTGGGTCTTGCCGGTATCAACAACTAGGAAGAAAAAACCAAATGTAATCAACAACGAACAATGGCTCTTGGCCCAAACAACGTCCTAGGCGTAGGGGTGATCGGAGCAACAGGGAACGCCTAGACGATGTTTTTCTTCCTGGGCTGCAGCTATGCTAATAGAATAATTAGAAAAGACTTATTCTCTAGATGACTACTCTAAATTTGGGTCTTTCACGATCGATGGTAAATCCTCTTGCTTAGCCTATTTCCTTTTCCCTTTGAGTTCAATCCTATCAGCCTTTGAGTCAGTGCCTTTGCAACCCATGCTCTTAGTTAAGTCCATCCGGGTCTTCCTTATATCTTTAAATTAAGGTTTATATGCCTTTGCTTCGAGAACAATCATATTAGCGCCTTCGCAACCTGCCTTTCCATCATTCGAGTGCGATCCTGGCTTAGAAGGAACGCTATCTATATGCTTAACACATGCAAGTCGAACGTTGTTTTCGGGGAGTTGGGCAGAAGTAAAAGAGGCTCCTAGCTAAAGGTAGCTTGTCTCGCCCAGGAGGTGAGAAGAGTTGAGAACAAAGTGGCGAACGGGTGCATAACGCGTAGGAAATCCCTGGAACTTGCTTTGCTTTTTTTCTTTAAAGACCCCGCCTGCTTCACGCTGTGTCAGAAGAAGGATATCTATACTGATTAGTTCGATCCAAAACTTGAGATAATGGGTGTAAACCGAAAAAGGATAACTTCAAAAGAATCATTCTTTATGAATCAAGTAACATTCAAACAAAGGGTGCATTGCCTCTTTGAGTTAAGAAGAGAGGGGCTTTGTATAGACGCTCTTGAGCCATGTTCGTCGCCCTAGGCTTATCATTATTTCATTTCATTCCGGTTCAAGGGAAAAGGCAAGGAAGTTTCAACAGGCATGGTACGAGCCCCCTAAGTCGAGTGAGCTGGAGCGAGATCTAGCATCTTTGCCTCTTCTTGTTCAGGTTCAAAATGGGTTTGTGCCGCATGTGTTGAACGATCTACTCTACGAGCAGTATAAGCCCTTCTCATGCCTGGGGTGGGGCAGGGACATCCCTCTCTGTAAGGTGGGAAGGTTCTACGTGTGATTCGGTGAGACCGAAAATTTCTCCACCGATAAACCTGCTCCTTTTGAGAATTGTTTCGCCCCTGTGAATTAAAGAAAGGAGGAGGTCAATTAAAAAGAGATGTTAATTAATCAAAGTTCAATTGAGACCTTATAATGCAATCGCATTCCTCAGTAGCTCAGTGGTAGAGTGGTCGGCTCCCCTAAACCGGCAGGAAGAAGAAGCGCACCCGAACCCCACTTTTTGATAAATGAAAGGGACCCGCTCTTATTCCACACAGTCAAAGAAAAAGGCCGTCTTCTCAAAGCCTGTCAGTCCTCCATGGCCCAAATAACTTAATTTTCTCCCATGAACTATTTGTGTAATGTTACTATTGTAACTTCGGCCAACACACAAGATGAAACTTTTCGCTTGCGTGAGAAACGACCCCTAGCGCCCAGAGCCGCTTTAGTCCACTCAGCCATCTCTCCCAATTGAAAAAGATAATTACTACATGATATGACCTTTCCAAACCATGCTTCGCAATCAAGCTAATAGCTCGAGTCCGAGCTCAGAAATCGACCTTGAGGCCCTAAATCGACTAGCTCGAGGCCCTGAATGATTATCTTTCGATTCCATTACGACTTCATTTTAGCTTGCAGCTCATCCTTAAACTTCATACACATAGCATCAATTGATCTACAACTAGCTTAAAAATAGATCGCATATTTTTAGAGTCCCATTAAAAATTTAGTTGTTATTACCATTTTCACGGTAAACAGTTTGGCGCCCACCGTGGGGCTAAAAATAATAGTGATTATTTTCTTGCTAGTTTCGCTGCATAAACGCAAGTTATCTTTCACACTTTTTCTTGTCCAAGTTCTTCGATTTCAGGTCAAAATGCCTGGCTCAGTAAGAAGAGCAAAGAACAACAACCTCAAAAACCACAAAGCGAGGGAAATGGATGTTCCGTATGTTGGTACACCACCGCAAAACTCAACCTGGGCGGAAGGAGGGATTCCTTAACACGACGTCTGTATGGTTATTGGAGGGGCCGACATCCCCCAAGGGCCCATATTCAAGCGGACAAGAAAATCCACCACAAAAAAAGGGCCGACCCGAAACTGTATATCCGTAGACACCCTTGCATTCAGCGAGAAGGATCTCGAGGCCATGATAGAACCGTACAATGAAGCATTGGTAATCTCATTTCTTTTGAACAACACTAAGATAAAATGTATGCTCATGGACCCAGGCAGTTCGGCCAACATAATCAGATCAGAGGTAGTAGGACAACTGGGGTTGCTCGATCGAGTCATTCCCATCTCTCGAGTCCTCCACAACTTTAACATGATTGGCAAGGTAACGGAAGGAGAGGTCACCCTCTCGATCGATACGTATGGTGCAGTTCAAAATACTGAATTCTAAGTTATCGATGGTGATATTAGGTACAATGCATTGGTCGTTAGGCTTTGGTTTTACAGCATGAGGGCAGTACTATCAACCCTGCACCAGATGATAAAATTTCCTACAAAGGATAGCGTAATGACTATATACGGAGAACAACGGGCGGTAAAGGAAATGTTCGCGGGTTGCCATGAGGTGCCGACCCCTACTAATCCAATTTCGGATGAACCTAGGAACACGCAAGCCCCCGAGGATGATGAAGAAGACTGTTCCACCCCTCGAACCTTCATCACCCCAGAATAATCGGGCGCAACTAAGTCAACAGTCAAAGAACTGGAGAAAACCGTTTTGATAGAACGCCTCCCGAACCGTAAGGTATATTTGGGAATGGGGCTAATCCCCGAACTCAGGAAAGGGTTCATTCAATTTCTCACTAACAATATCGACTGTTTTGCTTGGTCCCACTTAAATATGATCAGGCAACCTTGAAAATCTTGGAGAAAATGGTGTGGCTGTTCTAATTGCTAGTACGCTACCACAAAACCCCGATAACGCACCTGGACTGATTCCAGCGGACACGGGTTTACAAGATGCATAATAAGTCATCGATCCTCACACACCGACAGAAGCATACAACAAGGCAACCAGCAGGAAGCCCAAAAACCCCAGCTCGGGAAGAACATGAAGTTACTCCTCATGTTATTTTTGAAATGTTGCAGGCACATCAGCTGGCTATCGCTCAGATGCAAATCCACCCAAAAACTCCCAGCACCCTAGCACCGGGAACAACTCCCCTGGCCGAACATGTACTGGAGAGATTGAGCAATAATGGTTCGATAGTTGACCCTGCTATCGTAAAAATGCTCGAGGATCTTGCCAGAAGGATTGAGTCGGGTGAAAAAATGATAGCAGCCAATGACAAGAAGTTCGAAACTTACAACTCCAGGGTCGACCAAATCTCGGGCGCGCCCCCGGTTCTGAAAGGTGTAGACTCGAGGAAGTTCGTGCAGTGACCATTCCTGGAGGAAGCGGCTCCGAGACCCCTTCCTAAGAAGTTCAGAATGCCAGAAATATCAAAATACAATGGTACCTCAGACCCCAACGAGCACGTTACCTCAGACCCCAATGAGCACGTTACCGCCTACACGTGCACAGTGAAGGGCAACGACATAAAAGATGACGAGATCGAGTCCATCTTGCTAAAGAAGTTTGGGGAAACGCTCTCAAAGGGGGCCATGATGTGGTCCAACAATCTAGCTCCCAACTACATAGACTCATTTGCCATGCTGGCAGACTCCTTCATAAAGGCACATGCCGCGCATTCAAGATTAGGCAAATGGAGAACGAAATGCTGCGAGAGTTCGTATCTCGCTCTCAAACATAACGAATGGAACTACCCCCGGTCTCCGGATTGTGTGGTACAGGTCTTCACTCAAGGCCTGAACGAGGGAAGTTCAATGGCCTCAAGGCAGCTAAAAGAAAATCTGATCGAGTATCCTACCGTAACTTGGTCGGATGTCCACAACCGATACCAGTCAAAGTTCTGGGTCGAGGATGATCAATTAGGAGCCCTTTCAGGCTCTATACCCGAATATGATCATAACAAAAGAGTTGAAGCCAAACAAAGAAAGGTATCAACCATACACCGAAGACAGGGGAAACGCCCCAAGACACAACCCGCCTCATAACGACCGACCAGTCAACTAAGGGCAGAATCCTCGAGGGTTCATTAATAGAGCTGGATTCGACGGAAACACGGGGCCAACAGGGGCACCACGCTTATCAGAATACAACTTCAACATTAACGTTTCAGACATCGTGTTCGCCATCGGTAAAATCAAAGATACCGTATGGCCCAGGCCTGTATAGTCGGATCCTTCCCAAAGGAATCATAACTTGGTATGCGAATTACACAACACGCATGGCCACAGAATCGATGAGTGTCGCTAGCTACGAGAGAAAGTAGCCAGGTTACTCAGTAAAGGTCATATCAGAGAATTCTTGAGTGATCGAGCCATGAATCAGCTTCGAGAAAGAGAGGTGGCCAAGAATAACAAAGAAAATGAGCCACGACATGTTATCCACGTGATATTAGGGGGCGTCGATGCTCCTCAAGAACGCGTGATGAGAAGGACAAAAATATCCATCACTAGAGAAACGCGAACCCATGGATACGTACCCGAAGATGCCCTCACATTCATCGAGGAGGACTCTGAGACCTTTTCCCAACCACATAACAATGCACTGGTAATCTCTTTCCTCGTAAATACGTTTCAAATAAAATATGTACTCGTTGATCCAGGTAGCTTGGCCAACATTATCAGGTCGAAGGTAATAGAGCAACTCGTACTGCTAGACCAAGTCATGCCTGCCACTCGAGTTCTTAATGGATTCAACATGGCAAGCAAAATAACAAAAAAAGAGATCACTCTCCCAGTTAGCGTGGTCGGCACGACCCAAAATGTCAAATTCCATGTCATCGAAGGAGACATGAGGTACAACGCCTTGTTCGGACAATTGTGGATACACTGCATGAGAGCAGTACCATCCATGCTCCACTAGATGATGAAATTCCCAACAAAATACGGGATTAAAACCGTCCACGGGGAGCAGCATGCGTCAAGGGAAATGTTCATGGTGCACGACGTGGCACCGACACCAATATCACCACTCTCGAGAGAGCCTAAAGATAATCAAACTACATCTTCGTCTAAGCCCGATTAAACACAGTAGAGGACCGTACCGAGTCCTCATTACAAATAATAGGGGCATACCAGACATCAGAACGTCACCAAGCGCATTCCACGATAAGGTATAATCATCTCCCTTTTCATTTTATACATTATAATAAACCTTTATGCAGGCACTCGATCAAAACAGTCAAAAATGCTCACCCAACCCGAAGACCTTAAGGTTTTAAAAGCATCCGTTGCACTCTTTTCCTTTGACCGAGCTTTTGTCCCAAAGAGGGTTTTGCCGGCAAGTTTTTAACGAGGCAACACCTATATGCTACCTGAGGGAATCCAAAAAGTCTTCAAGTCTTCTTTTGCTAACAATCATGAGCACTGGAGGACATCCTCTCGGAAGATCATTCGCCTAGAAGTGCCATGAAGTGCCAAATAAGGTCCCAATGGCAAAATGATGTACCGGACCAAACAGTCAAATGAACTGTGTCCGCACAGTCGAGCCCCCGATGGCGTAGGCGCATGTACTAGTGCCAAATAATCAAAGAATGCCTTTTTCCAACATGACTCATGCTCCAAAGAAAACCCAGTGTTTTCGCTAGAATGATTACTTCATTAAAAATGTCCCGGATACTCGGAGACTAGCATCGGTAATTCGGTACCCGCATGACCTCAGAGTCGAAACTCCAAACCAGTATGCCATCAACGAGGCAATAAGGAAATCATGAAATATCTCCAAAAAAGAAAGCGTCCCAAATACTCAGAGACTGGCACCAATAAACTCAGAAAACGCATGACCTCAGGGTCGGAATATCCAAAGTTGTAAGCCGTCAATGAGGAAATTCCGAGCTCACGAGTAGCGGCCTTCGGCCAAAACGAACTCGATAACTCGAAGACAGTCGCCAATCGCCATTCACTAAAAAACCTCGAGCGGGCAGACTCGGTATCGTAAGACCTACATAAGGCAACAACAAAAACTATAAGACCTCAAGCAAGGCATGAATCATACTTATACCAAGTATCAACAAACTATAAGACCTCAAAGGCATGAAAATTTTGTAAGACCTTATTACAGGCATAAAATCGATCCTGAAGTTCAGTCTATATATCGAATTTGTAAGACCCCTAAAAAGGCATACCCTCGATATAGACTCCTAAACTGCTATACTCGGGACTAAAAATGGCTCTGGCCAAACATAAATGATTACGGTCATATGGCTCTACCAACCAAACTAACGCGACTCGGGGACACCCTACCATGGCTACAAAATCATAGGGCATTACTTTGAATCTACTTCAAAAAGATACCGGTTAAACAGGCTACCCTTAATAGGCAAAAGAGCTTCGACCATGTCAGCTCCAAATCACAAGGCTTTGAGCTACTCAGCCTATGAGCCAAACCTTATAAGGTACTCAAACATCGCCACAAACAACTTGAAATTGAGGTTCTCCCGAACCGATGACATGTCACACAAAATCATTGCAAAAGTTCTTAACGAGAGGAAAATAAAGCCTACATATGTCTAAGGGAAAAGAGTAAGAGCCATTGTCGCCAGCCTAACGAGCCTTACAGCTAAACACATGCCTAAGGGCTGAGCGTAAGAGCCATTGTCACCAGCTTACATAAAAGGTCACTTCGACCCAAGGCGTAAGAGCCATTGTCGCCCGCCCAATACAAACATAAAACTTGAGGGTAAAATGAGCTCGAGTCGTAGCCCGACTTGGAGACTGAATCCAAAAGAGTTAAAGCGTAAGAGCCATTATCACCAGCCCATGCAAACGCAACGAGGCCAGGGCCATTTAGATAAATTATCGCTTCGATCAAAGGCATAAGAGCCACTGTCGCCGGCCCATGCAAACATAAAAAGCTTGAGGGTCATATGAGCACAAGTCGAAACCCAACTCGGAGACTTTACCCGAAACAGTTGAGCAAAAGCATAAGTGCTCAGATGCCTGCTTACACTAAAGGTCGTATCGACCGATCGCGTAAGAGCCCCTAGGCCTGCCTAATGAGCCCCAGGGCCATATCATGAATCTAAGGATCCTCACCAACTCCAAAACCAGTCCACGTGACAAAAAAGAAAAACAGAAAGGGGTATAAAAGAAATAAAGCCGCAAGCTTTCTTTAATTTGCATACGCGAAAAAGTGCATTCTCTATCTGCTAAATATATTACATACAAAATGGCAAAATCTAGGCCCTGCCCCCTAAGGTCTATGACCTATCAGCCTCATCTTCATTCACATACATGTAGGTCAGGAGTAACCGATAATCGCGCTAGTCCGCCCTCGCTAGTGCCAACTCTTCCGAGAGAACAAAACCCCTGCACTGATCTCCTCGGGAACCTTTCTCCAAGACTTGCAACAAGCATACTCTTCGATCCTCTCCCAACGATCAAGGACCCTCTTCAACTCGGCTTGGGCGTCAGTAGCATCCTTCAAATGAATATCCATCTCCCGATCGGCCTTAGTAAGGTTCAGTGCCACTTCGGTCTGAGCATCAACGATCTCATGCCTAACCTTCAAAAGTTCAGATTCAAGCTTCGTGATCATATCCGCTTGAACTATAGCGTTGTCACGAGCTAAGCGGAGTTGGACTCCGAGGGCTGGAAGTTTAGCCAAGGAATCTTTCTCCTCTGAAGCTTGGACCTGTGCTCGAGCTCTCAGCTCGCTACAGTCATTCCTGATTCGGTCGGCCTCACCCCTAACACGCTCTAGGGCCTCAATTCTTTTTGCAATTGAGATAGGAAAAGAGTTAACCTTAAAAGTTAAAAAGAAAAATTCATACTCAACCAGGACGGGAGGTTACCTGCTCCATCAAATAACTCTCGTAATTCAAGCTCCGGTTCACCTCACATCGCCAGCTTGCCAACTTGACTTCCTTCTCCTCGTAAAGGAGCCTAAGAGATCTACCATCATCTAGAGCTTTCTGGAGCCTAGCTCCAAGACGGAGTAGGTCAGACCTAAGCCATTCGAAGGCCTATAAAATGAAAAACCCGATAAGTAAGGGAAGACGCAGATTCTGGGGCCCTATGTCGAAGCTCACTGCAAAGTGAAGTCGGCGGACTTCTTCGAAGGCCAAGCACACATCTGTTGATCTAGTCCCCTCATCCCCGGAAGAATCAACCCTGATTGAAGCACGATTGCTCGGAGGAGCCACCTTTCCAAAACCAGAAACCTCGTGTGCAGCAGGCGCGGGTGGTATTTCTGTCTCAGAGGCCTGGCCCCATTTTGCCTTGCATGAGTGCCATCACCCTGCAAGTACATTTCTAGCTTATTGTTGCCTCCCTCAAGCTCGGAAGCTGGCAGCCCCTCCTCATCTCAAGAGGAGCACAACCTTGCCTTTGGAGGCTCTCTGATATCTATGACAGCAATATTAATACATAAAAAGGGAAAATGTCTCTCCCAATGAACAAGGAACAAGGAAAATGTAGTATACACACGCACCGTTATGTTTTGCTTCCCATATGCCCTGGGACACAGCTTGCCACCTTTGCTCGTTGCAAGTCGAGTGGGTCGCTAGCTTCTGGACCAAACCAGGCGGATAAGGAACTTTGCCCGACGCCCATAAAATTGTTGCAGAAAAGAAGGAAACATGATTACTAAACTAGCTTCCGCCATGAGCAAATATAAGAAAGTATAGAACGCTCCGCTCACGCATATAGTTCAATTCTTCAGGGAATGGCGTAAGTTCCACAGGGATAATGTCAACCATCCAGACTGGGACAAACTGTCTAACCTACTCCTGATCTCTGTCTTCCTCATCATCAATAACAAAAGGCGTGGACGAATGGCACCGTAAGGTTAGCAGACCTCGGTGGTGAAAGGGCCGATACAGCCTGTCGAGATAACTAAGCGTGAATTCAATCCTTGCCTTCTCTGCAAAAAACTCATCATCATCATTGTTCGCAAAAACGATGGGTGTATCTGTGCCAAGGTAACCCGGTACTTTACACAGAAGTCGAGCACGACCTTGTCGAGAGGTCTCAATGTGAAAGGATACGTACACACATTCAGGAATACATCAGCAAGGTCACCGATACCCTCATCCGGGAAAAGCATCTGTAGCGCTACCTCCTCCCCCCATCCGCAGTATCTACTCACCAACTCAAGATACTCCTCTTTGATGGAAGACATAGTGTTCAAGGTAAACTCCAGCGGGTCCTGAGCACTAGGAATGAAACTCTCCTATCTCTGCCAAGCGAACCCCGAAGTAGCGGTTATGGCTATGGCAATATTGGAAGAGCAAAGTAGGAACCTACACAAACACTCTAATCCTAAGGTAACGAAGGACTCGATGCAAAAATGAAAGGATAGCTATCTAAAAAAGTGGGATCACCCAAGAAAGTGAAGTAAGACCACATATATATGGAAATAGCAATGGTCCGCCTGCCTAAGATAGGCACCGGGAGGCCAATAACTTTGATGTAGGTCCCGAGATGGTACCCGACCTTGAGTACCTCCATCAAAAAGAAGTTAGGCTTTAAGAAGCCAACGGTGCCATCTCCAGTCCCGAGGTGGTACCCGACCTCAAGGACCTCCATCAACAAGAAGTTAAGCTCCAGAAAGCCTCCAACACCATTATAGAGCTCGAGACAGTGTTTGAACTCGAAGGGTCTGCCTAAGAAGAGGAACAAGCACTTTGAGCTCCACCCATAAAAGCTCAACCTCAGAACGCTATCTAAATATGGGTAACCCCTCATCTGGGACCTATCTACAACCTTTAAAAGGTTATTTACGCCAAACTCAAAGCAAGTCTTCAACTACGTAAAGGTAACCCTTACTCAGAGACCGTTCTCTCAAAAACTTCAAGTCTGGAGTTACTATCTCCATAAGACTCGAGGGTCCCCATGGCCCGAGTCTGTTAGACCATTACTAGCTCGATCCGAGGGACAGCGGTAGGCTTAGAGAGGAGCCATTTATATCAACCAAAGACCAGAAAGAATACTTGCATCCAAGTTAGATATTGACAATCATTAATAGATACGTACATTCTGGATCGCCACAAATATAAAAGAATATGGCAAGCATCAAAGGCAAAAATCAAGAAAATATCTTTATATTCATAAATATTTGCTTCCAATGGTCATCAAGGGGTCCTTACATATGATTAAAAAAGCTTACAAAGGGCCCTACATAGAAACAAAGACGCAGAAGGGAATACACAAAGTAAAAGCCTAAAACCTAGCCTACCCTCGAAGGTCCATCTCTGGTAGCAGTATTCCTGAAGCGCCGCCTCCTCGAACTTGCATCCTCGAAGGTGATACCTTCGACCGCCACCTCCTCTAGGTTCCCAGCTCAATCCTTCGGAATGATATCACCGAGGGAGAATATGAAGAAGAGGAGAGAGGGAGGACGCAGAAGAGGTAGAAAAAAGAGACATAGCCCGCCGAAGCCAAAGGTTGAAGATCCGGCACGCCACAGTCTCAACGGCCGAGTGTGCCATGTTATCCCTTGGGCAAAAAGCCAAGGAGTGAAGTGCCATACCAGGCCAGGGTAGGAGAGCGAGCAATAATATAGAGTCTACATGCCTTTCTAGATCGGGGGAAGCCGACCACAACTGCCTCATCGTCTCGATCCAATAACGATAATAATTGCAAATGCAACAACAAAAACAACAATGACAAAAATAGTGTGATCCCGCTCGAGAAAGGGAAGTTCAGGCGAGAGGCCATCATACAACTGATAAGAATGGTACCATACAACCTTAATGCCGTGAGCCCTGAATATGGTGGTTAGCAACAAAGGAAGATAGTAAAGAGAAACGGATGAATGAATGAAAGAAGACACCCAGCTGAAGAGATAGTGCCAGAATGCGCTCATTTATGGGGGGGGGGATCACATGGCCATCAATGCTATTGAAAGACAGATCGGCAGACACAATAAATACATCCTTAAAAACTGAATCGACGGCGGTACTGCTACTATGAAGAACTAAAATTGACAGTGTATTGAATGGCACCGAAAAGACAAGTCCATGGGATGTCCCAGTTATCGTGAAGGTTCACGTCATAGGTTTATTCACTAATATGACATCGTCATGGGGAGCCCAAAGAGTTAGGCATCAGAATTATTTCGTATCGCTTTGTTCTAGGAAATACAAAGACTATCTGTATACGGCAGAATCAGAGGGTCTGATTTCCTGTCATTAAGGTGTTTCAGAAAATTACCTCGAAGCCTCGAGGAAAAAAAGATGCACTCAAGTCTTCTTCTTCGGAGCTCCTCGACTCCTAGTTTGAAGAGAATATCGGCTGAGACGGTAGTAAAAATGGGGAGTTCCCAAGATACACGATTAAGTCTGACAAAGTCTAGCCGGGCTACTCTGGACCCTAATCGGGCCGTCGCATCCAGCTATCCCATCTCCATATCTTTACAATTAATCTCCATATCTTTACAATTAATATATGTCTTACCATATAAGTTCCCCCTTCTATACAAAGGGGATCTTTACTATTTTGTAGAGGGGGGATGTTGCTCCAACTACTCTACATGAAATATATGATAACTCACTCTCTCTTTTCTCTCTAATACACTCTCTAGATATTGTTGCTCTATTTTATTATCTTCATACTTGTTATTCATTTATTGATTATCATTGGCTATAAATAGCCTCCTTGAATATTATTCCATCTGTTAGCCTTTCCCCGACTGCCCCTGATGGCCTGAGCGCGAGCTCAGAAATTGACCTCGAGGCCCTAAATTGACTAGATCGAGGCCTTGAATGGTTATATTTTGATTCCATTATGACTTCATTTTAGCTTGCATCTCGACCTTAAACTTCATATGCATAGCATCAGCTGCTCTACAACTAGCATAAAAATAGATCACGTATTTTTAGAGTCCCATCAATAAATTTAATTGTTATTACCTTTTTTACAGTAAACATATATATATATATATATATATATATATATATATATATATATATATATATATATATATATATATATATATATATGTTTTAGCAACAACAACATATGAGAATAGCATATGTTAATATAGCATTAATATGTAAACATATGTTGTTGTTGCTACAACTTAAGTATTAGTATAGTACTACATCTTATAGAACTATATATAAGATGTATATTGTAATGACCCGGCCGGTCGTTTTCAGCATTTGCAGTTTGCTGGGTTGTTTGAGTGCAAGAGTAGCTCCATATAATGTATTATGACTTATGTGAATCGTCGGTTTTGATTTTTCAGGTCATTCATAATTGATTAAGAAGAATGATTCTCAGTTAGAAGCTTCAAATGGGAAAGGTTTGACCAAGTTTGACTTTTTAGTATTTGACCTCGAATTAGATTTGTGATGATTCCGTTATCTCCGTTAGGTGATATTGGACCTAGGAGTGCATCGGGATTGTGATATGGAGGTCTGTTAAGCAATTTGGCTTGAAATGGCGAAAGTTGGACTTTTAGAAAGTTTGACCGGTAGTGGACTTTATGATATCAAGGTCGGATTCTGATTCTTGAAGTTGGAGCTGGTCCGTAATATCAGTTGTGACTTGTGTGTAAAATTTAAGGTCAATCAGGCGTGATTTGATAGATTTCGGCAACAGTTGTGGAAGTTGAAGTTTCAAAGTTTAATGATTTCGAATTGAGGTGTGATTCGTCGTACTGATGATGCAATGTGTGTTTTGAGTCCTCGAGTAGGTCTGTGTTATGTTATATGACTTGTTGGTATGTTTGGATGGGGTACCTATGGGCTCGGCGTATTTCGAATTAATTTTGGATCATTTTCTTCAATGTTGCTACTGCTGGTTCTAGTGTGGCCGCACCTACGGTTGGTATGCATATGTGTTGTCGCAGAAGCGATGAAGTGGTCTCAGAAGTGAAAATAGTCTGGGTGAGGAAGATAGAAGAAGCAGAGATTTGGGCGCATATGCTGATATGTAGGTGCGAAGTGATGGAGCGCATGAACGAGATTTTTCAGAGGTGCGGATGGAGGCTTGCACCTGCGATGTCGTAGGAGCGGGTATGCTATCTGCAGGTGTGAGGGTTGAGTCCTTAGTTGATTCCACAAAAGCAGGGGTTATGTTGCAGAAGTGATGTCGTAGAAGCGGCTAATGTGTCCGCTAATGCGAAAGTACTGGTCAGAATGTTAAATACAAGGGTTCTCAATTTTGGCTTCATTTTTATATTTCGATGTGCGGATTGGGGCGATTTTGGAGCAATTTTCATGAAAAGGATTGGGGTAAGTATTCTACACTCGGTCTTGTTTATATTTCATGAATCTATGTTTGATGTTAGCTTTTGGTTGATGAATTGCAAGAGGAAAAATTGGGGGTTTTGGCCTAAAGTTTCATGATATGAATTTTTGGGTTATGAACACCGATTTGGAGTCAGATTTGCATGAAACTAGTATGTTTGGACTCGCAATTGAATGAGTTGTAGCATTTTGTGAGTTTTATTGAGTTTCGAGGCGTGGGCCCGGGTGTATTTTTTGTCGGATTCGGGGTTTGACTTAGGATTCAATCTTTATCAATTGAATTGCTTTCTTGGGCTTTATCTGGTGATTTGAGTTTGTACGCAATGAAATCAGAGGGCCTGATTTCCCGCCTTTAATGCATCTCGGGGAGGTACGTCGAGACCCCGAGGACATGAAGCCACAACGTAGCCCTCTCCTTTGGGTCTTGTAAAGGTCCGACTCGAGGCCGAGATCAAGACAAAGAGGGGAAGACCCCAAGACATGCAGTTGAGTCTGACAGGGCCGACCTATCCAGAGCCTACGCTGAGGCGTCGCGTCAAGCCATCACATCTCCATATTTCGTAAATTAAATACACATGTACTCGTAACTGAGTTCCCCTCATATATAAAAGGGAATCTCCTTACCTTGTAGAGCATTGATGTTGCTCTATTTCTCCACAAGTGCAATAATATATATCTCTCTCTCTCTTCTTTCTAAAACTTATTGGCTCTCACTGATTCGAGGATACCTCAATATCCTTCGCCTTTATATGTGTTCTTCATCGTATAACTTAGTTTCAACTATAAAGAGCTTTATTTGATTATATCTCTAACCGTTACATCATCCTTGGTTATCCTCGATTATCAATGAAACTTCTCATATCGACAGAAGCGTGCGACACAGTGACCAACAGGAAGTTCAAAAAACCACGGCCCGGGAAGAACATGAAGTTAGTCTTCACGTTATTTTTGAAATGTTGCAGGCACAACAACTGGCCATTTCTCAGTTGCAAAGCCATCCGAGAACCCCCAGCGTAGTAGCACCGGAGACAACTTCCCCCAACGAGCAACTCACAGCTCACGCATGCACGAAGAAAGACATTGACTTTCAAGATGAACCCACCGCAGAAAAATATGACGATGTCGTCGAAGCAGCAGCAGCGGAGACCGATAAGTCAGAGGCCAAACAAAGAGAGGACAAAACACCACAGGAAGTTGCATCTCGCTCCCTGGTAGGATGAATGAGATTCCATCCGGTTTCGGATGAACTGATAACCCTGGCCATTGCAAGGGGTTTAAACAAAGCATACATGCCGACTCCAGGTCGTTTCAAATGACGCTTAGCCAAATAACCGGCCGATACTTGGCCATGCGTCTGTACCCAGCACCGGTAACTAATCGGGGCCATGAGCGACCATCCAGAAACCTCTGCTGACCCAGCACACCCAAGCAGGCCTTCCACAAAAAAATTAATGCCAAACAGATGGAGATACCGTCCATGTGCCGCTAATGAGAGGAACGCCTCAAGATCCAACCTACCTCTCAATTGTAGGGGAGTAGTTCGAGGGCGACGTCCTCGGGGAACCTCTAGTGGAACCAAATCCTATGAGGCACAACCATCAGACGAACCTCGTCCAGTAGAGTACGGGCTCAACATTGTTATGCTAAAAATCGTAGTCACCATAAGCAAAACCAGAACGCTGAGCGACTCAGCCCTACTCGACCAAGGCCTCTTCGACATAACTACAACCCGATGCGGGATCCGCAGGACGCCAAGCGACAGCGAAGCCACGAATGACTCCCGTCTCAAAAATATGACAGCCGTGTTACTCAGTCAAAATTGCCACCGAGTAGTATCGAGCAGTCAGGCCCAAATCTGGCCCTGAGGAAAGAAGACAACTAGGAAGGATAAAGTAAACAAGCCGCGATGTATCACCGCAACAATGAAGGAGCATCGACGCCCTCCGAGGACTCACAACATAGGAAGTTAAAATACCCTCCGCCGAGACAAAGATAGATCCAGGGAAATATTTCCAAGGATACTCTTGCATCCAAGGATAAGGGCACCACGACTCCACCCCACCGTCGCGCCAGCATATTGGTAAACCTCTCCCTCATCCGCTTAATCTTGAATAAAACATGTGTTCATAAATTCAGGAAGTTCAGTCATCCACAACGACGGTATCGGACCAAAAGTCAATAGGGCAGTCCACGTTAACGGACCAAATCGCCCCCACATCCCGAATCCTTGGTGAATTCCAAATGACAAAATCGCCGAAAAGACTGTTCTCTCAATATAGCCCACCTGAGTTCGAGCTGGGACGTCGAGCCTTCCACCATCAAACGAAGCACAAAGTATAGACGTCTTATTCAGATGGCCTCCGATGCACTACTCGAAGGTGCTGATGGTCCCATCTCACCAAAATAATAAGATTCCTCACAAAGGGAAAAACTAGAATTAGCCGACAGGGACACACCGAGTCCCAGGACATCGCCTACACACTTCACGTTAAGAAAGAACTGCTTTGCTCCTTCATTTTCTTTTTTACTAACCTAAACACAGATAGCTGGCTAGGATATTAGGAGGTTCTCAAGACTTTACCTGGATATTCCTTGGCCTCATATAGGTGACCACCGCATTTTCTCCTTTCAGCTGGGCTTCCGCCCCAAAAGGGACCTTGTCAACAAGATTATCGGCAGAACAACATACCAGAAGAAGGTCAGATGATGCAGGCTTTATTTCGATAGCCTAACAACAAACGATGGTTTGCCTCTAAGAGCATCCCACCTTGGGAGGACTAAGAGATGACAGACTAAACCCCTATCGGGAATTATATGTTGGGCCAAACAGTTTGAGAAGTCGCATACGCACGTGTCAAGTTCACAATGACGAAACAATGTAAATCTATACTAAGCAATAAAAGGATATCTTCTCGGTATTTTATTCTCCGGACAAAGGAATCTCAAGTGTATCCTCGGTAGGGCCCCCCTCTACCGAATATATTTCGAAATACTCGGAGACTTAATGCCTACAATTGGGCACTCGCACGACCCCAGGGTCAGAACTCTGGGCTAGCAAAGCCTCTATAATGAATCTCCTAGTTCACAAGAAGTGGTCTTCACGCTTAAACAATTTGATGATTCGGAGACCGACGATGATCGCCATGCGTTGGAAATTCCAAAACTGTAAGACCCTTAGCGGGAAGACTCGGCATAACCAGGTCCATTCTACATCACCTAAAAACTGTAAGACATCAATAGGCATTACAAACTATAAGACCTCAACATGCATAACAAACTATAAGACCTCAATAGACATGACAAACTGTAAGACCTCAACAAGCATGAAAATCCCGAAGTTTAGTCTATACGCCGCATTTGCAAGAATCCCGAAAGGGCATAATTTTGGTGTAGCGCCTAAAATATCACTCCGGATTAAAAAATAGCTACGACCAAATGCACATGATTATGGTCAAAAGAGCTGATACAACCAAAATAACGGGACTCGGGGATGCCTGACCATTGCTAGACAAAAATTGCAGGCCACTACTTCGAATATACTTCAGAAAGAACCGGGTAAAACAAGCTTCCCTCAACCAGGAAAACAACGGGCTATAAATCTTTCAAGGTGCTTTAAATATTGCCGATAACGACTTGAAATCGAGGTTCTTCTAGAACCGACGATGCGTCAGGCAAAAATCTTACAAAAAGACCTTAACGAGCAGAAAACAAAGCCTACAAAAATCTCACGGGTAAAAATAGCGTAAGATCCATTGTCACGACCTAAGCAAGACTAAGAGCCATATATTAAAAGGTCTCTACTACTAAACAAGCGTAAGAGCCATTGTCGCCATCAAAATTGACAACTTGAAGATTAAAGTGAGCTTGAGTCGTAACACGATTCAGAGACTGGATCCAAAAAAAGTTAACTAAGCGGGCCCTCAGGCCACATATGGAAAGGTCTCAAAGACCAAAACAATGTGCAAAGAACTACCTCCGTTTGGGAAATCGAAGGCGCTTAAAGGTCAGTTACAGCCCATATCGCAAACCGACTCGGAGAATGGACCCACAATAAGCATAAAACTACAACATGCCTAAGGGCACGACATAAACGCCACGATCGCCAACTGAGTGAGCCTTCGGGTCACCCGCTTTTAAGGTGACTTCGACCCGAGGCACAGAAGGCCACCATCACCCGCCCGTGCGGACAGGGAAGAGCTAAAAAGGTTAATTACAGTTCCAATCGCAAAATGATGCGGAGACTGGACCTATACGGCCGGACAAGCCGTAGGGACCGCAATGCTTGCTCGCGTTAAGAATCACACCTAGGAGCCCCGGGCTAGCCTGATAGGTCCCAGACCTATGAGGATCCCACCATACATTGAAACTGGCCTGCTTGATCGAAGGAAATAATGGAAAGATATACAGAAGAAGTAAGGCTTCAAAGTCTATTCTTATATCACACACGCAAAAAAAAGAGAGGGGAAACAGGGGGGAGGGTGGACGGTGGAGGGGAGAGACGCACTCTCCATAAACAGACATGTTCTATATATATCAAAAATGAAACAACAAAATGACACAATCTATGATCTATTCCCAAGGGCTATAGCTCACTGGGCTTACACCCCGTCCCGTCAGCAAGAAATGACCACGCATCACGCTCATCCTCCCTAGCTCGATCCAATTTATCAAAAAGAATGAAGCCCCTCATGCCAATCTCTTCAAGTACTTCTCTTCGGGATCTGCAACAGACATATTCCTCAATCATTTTTTCCCGATCGAGAGCTTGCTTCAGCTTGGCCTGAGCATCTGCGACATCCTTTATACAGATCGCCATCTCCTGATTAGCATTGGATTGGCTTAGCATCGCCTTAGCCCGGGTGTCAATTCTCTCGGCCCTGGTCTTTGAAAGTTCGGACTCAAATTTCTCGATCATATCTGCTTGGATTTTGGCATTATCTCAACCCAAGCAGAGTTGGACTTCGAAGGCAGGAGCCTTGGCCAAGGCATTTGCCTCCTCTAAAACATGAGCTTGCACCTGAGCCCTTAACTCACCACAAGCAGTTCTGGCACGATCGATATCGCCTTTAAGGAACTCCATTGCCTCTACCTTTTTCTGCAGTTGTTATAGCAAAGAAGGGCGTTAACCGAAAAAGGCCGAAGAAAGCAAAGCTTGAGCTGTATAAAGTTACCTGCTCCATCAAATAACTCCCATAATTTGAGCTCCGGTACGCTTCACATCACCAATGCAGTAACTCGCCCTCTTTCTCCTCACTAAGCAGCCTAAGAGATTCTCCCTCACCCAGTACTTTCTGAAGCTTGGCCCCTTGACGGATCAACTCAAACATCAGCCTGTCACATGCCTACACAAGGAAAGCTCAATGACGAATGAAATACATGGAATACAGAGAAATTGTGCCTAAACTCACCACAAAGTGAAGCCGGTGGACTTCCTCGAAGTTGGAGCATACTCTTATTGATCATGTCTCTTCGCCCCCGGGAGAACCGACCTCGGGCAAAGTGTATCCGCTCGAAAGCATTGCCGACATAGAATTAGGTACTCCGGGGGCAGCAGACTCAGACAATGCCTTCTACTTGGAGACACTGGCCTATCAGCACTACTAGGAGCTCCATCGCCTCGAGGGCAAGAAGAGGAGTCAACGACTCCTTCCCCTCTTCGAAAGAGCGTTGTCTCAGCCCAAGGAACTACCCGATGCCTGCAAGCGGCAAATCCAATGCAAGTCAAATGGAAAAATATTACCTCAAATACATGAAGACCAAGGCAAAGGAAACATGCGCACATACCTTGGTATTTCGCTTACCACCTGACGCGAAGCACAACTTGCCACCGACTCTCATCGCATGACGAGTGGATCACCAGCCTGCCGACCCAGCCGGGCAGATTAGAGACCTCGCCCGGCGTCCATGAAGTTTCTACAACAAGGTAAAAGACTATTATTTAACTAACCTTCGCTATATGTACAACCTGAAAAAGCATTAGATGCTCCACTCACATGCGTAATTCCACCCTTTGGGAAATGACAAAAGCTCCACGGGGATAATGTCAACCGTTCGGACCAGGACGAACCAACCCGCACATTCTCGACCCCCTCCTCTTCATCATCGATAACAAAAGGCATGGATGAATAACATTTAAGGGTTAGCTGGCCCTGGTGATGAAAGGGTCGATACAGCCGGATGAGGTGATCGAACGTGAATTCAAGATAGGCCTTCTCCGCAAAGAACCTCATCATCAGCACCACCCGCCAAAAATTACAGATGTATCTGCGCCAAAGTAGCCCAATACTTCAAGAAAAAATAAAGCACGACCCTATCAAAGGGGCCAAACGCGAAAGGGTACAGGTATACACTCAAGTATCCGTCAGTGTCATTCATAATATTCTCTCCTAAAGAAAGAACCTACAGTGCTATCCCCTCACTCCATCCGCAGTATTTTCTCACCATCACCAAATGCTCCCCCCTTATCAAAGATACCGTCTTCAAAATGAAATCCCTTGGCTCTGGAGAGCCGGGAACAACACTCTCCGCTCCCTGCCATGCCGTCCTCGAAGTGTTTGCCACTACTATGGTAAAACTAATAGAACAAAGCAAGGGCGTGCACCAACACTTTTTGAACCTGAGGAAATTAGGAACCCTATGCCAAAGCGGGAGTTCAACCAACTAAAAATAGTGAAGTCCTGCAAAGAACCCAAAGCCACCCCACTTATATGGTAAGAAGAGGCAACGGTTTAACTACCCAGAGTAGTTCCCGGGGAGCCTAAGACATCGATATAAGTTTGGTGGGATGATACCTAACTCGGAAGGTGTCCTTTTACAAGAGCCTAAGACTCAAGGAATTGTCCGTATTATCTCTAAGCTTGAGATAACATCCTCCCTCGAGGATGCCCACCGAAGAGAAATTGGAATTTGCAAAGATTTCCACGTCGTCACTCAACGCGAGGTAGTTTCATATTTCATGATTCCCTTTCTAAAAAAGAAAGAATAAATGCAAGAACCTCCAATCGCAAAAGCTCCACAAAGGTTCGAAGTGGTGCCTGGGTGTAGGCAACCCCTCAGCAAAAAAATTATCTCGTACGTATCTAAAGGAAGTTGTCCGCATTGAAAATCAAAGGGGACCCCCTGGACCCGAAGATGGCCTTCACCCAGGAAAACATCCTCGAAGGCCTAAAAATTCAACACATTATCTCCATGCAATTCGAAGGCCCCCGGCAGCTAAGTCCTATCTGATCAATCCAGGATTACCTCGAGGTATAACAATGGCCTCGAAAGGGAGCCATGTCGATCAATAGAGGAGCGGAAAGGACGCTCGCACCCAAGTCAAAAATTCATATACAATAGCCCCCGGAGGGTCATTACATACAATTACGAAAGTGTACGGGAGACTACCCCTAGAGAGAAGGAACGGAAAGATGTACATATGATGAAACCCAGAAGCCCAGTCCACCCTCGAGGGTGCATCTATGGTATCAACATCCTCGAGCGTCACACCTTTGAGGGTGATTCCTTCGACCTCCACCTCCTGTAGGTTCGCAGCTCAATCTCTCAAGGGATTACCGCTGGAGGAGATGAAGAAAAACAAAAGGAGGGGACATAAAGGAGGCAGAGAAAATAGACATAGCCCACCGAAGCCAAAGGTTAAAGATTCGGCGGGCCTCAACCTCGACGGCCGGTAGGTCCGACTTATCTATCGGGAAAGAAAGAGCCCTAAGGATGAGGTGCCACACCAGGCCCAGGTAGGAGAGGGAGCAACGGTGTATAATCTGAACGACTGTCTACATAAGAAGGAGACTGACTCCCCATCCATCATCACCTCGGGCCAACCGCAATAGCAAAGGCCAAAATACCAACGACCATATCGGGACAATGTGATTATGCTCAACGAAGGGACGTCCCAGCAAAGGGCCATAGCACAACTTAAGAGAGCTCCTCCTAATGACCTTGAGGCCATAAGCCCAAGCACGATGTTCAAAGATAGAAGAAGATGACAAGAAGGGATAGGCATGCATGCCGATGAAGGTACTAGGATAGGAAAAACAATGCCAAGACACCCCATTTATAGGGGGAAGCAACACGGTTGTCGAGGGTCTGGAAGATTGACCAACGAATGCAATTATTGAATTCTTGAAAAACCGAATCGACGGTAGTACTTTTACCTTGAAGGACAAAAATTACAGTGTATTGAGCATGAGCCTATGAGATATGACATATATCACAAAAGATTGCGACACGATTCAAATCACCAGTGTACTGTTGCTATGAGGAGTTCGAGGAGTCGATTGTCATAATCATTTCTGTCACGCCCTAAAATCCGAGGAGCGCGACCAGCGCTCAACCGAGTAAACCCGACCGAGCAAGCTTGGAAGGTTTCATACATACTACCCATCCCAACTCAATAATTCAATAAGGGATAGACTCCATTAATCGAATTCTATCAACATATAATTAACGATTTCTATATCAGTTTCATTAGCAACATCATTTCGCCACTTTAAGGGTATTACAAGTTATAAACTTATATGCATCATTGCCAAACATCAATATTTCTATTTTAATTTCCAATACCCGACACTACTCACAACCTGTCTACGGAGCCTCTAAATATAACTGAAGAATAATACAGAAATGCCGGCAACAAGGCTCCGGCTATACCTTACAAAAATGCAAAAATAATACTCCGGGAAGAACAGCAGCCTAAGCAACGCCGGGACCCTAGGGGAAAAGGGGCTCACCCATACAGCTGACGGAAAGTAGAGGAGGTGCTACTGCCGGTGGACTGGAGTTCCTGCTATAGATCCACCTACAATTATAACACGAATGTAGCGCCCCCAGCAAAAGGGACGTCAGTATATTTGAATTGTACTGGTATGTATAACTAAACACCATTTTACTAGAAAGAACTATCAAACAGATACAAGCGACTAATATGGGCAAATTAAAGAAGCAATTCATATAATCTTTCATACAATTTCCACAACATAGATTAGGGCATTTCTGTCACATGTTCACCACTGTTCTCATTACCACCGCCATCTCGAGCTGAGTCCGATCACGACCCGACCGGCTAGGTCACCTCATTGGAGGCATTACTTTCAATCCATATTTTATTTCCCTTATCCGGAATTCAATATCAGCACATTACCACCATGTGTGCGGCATGGCGTCCGATCACGACCCGATCGGCTAGGTCACCTAATTAGAGGCATTACTCAATTCTCATTAGTCAACACCTTCAACTCTTTATTCCACACATATCATAACAATTTATGGGCACTCATGGCTACCATCATCACATCGTTTTCCCTTTTCAATATTCATTTTACAAGTTGTGATCATAGACACATATATCAAGGATAATTCAAGTTGCAAATCACAGGTAAGTGAGCACATAGCTAGCATGAATAGTTCTTTATTTCAATGTAGCCTTATAGCCCAAGTAATTCAACACATATCTGTACTTTTCATCTTTCTCTAATTATCAAGATTGGTACATTATCCACATTGAGGCACATCCTTCACGAATATGCATAGATATATGCAAATCAATTAATGCATAATGACAATCAATACACTAGCCAATTCAACTCTTACCATACTTTCCATGACAACGGAGCTCAATTTCTAATAAAAAGGGGTTTTAGCCATACATACCTCAATAAAGCTTTTCCTTACTCTTTTACAATTTCTAGAACTCTTAGCACTTCGATCTATTGAGTAAGAATTACAAATTAAATCGAGAATTAGATATGAGATTGAGACTCTAGCTTGATTCAAGCATATTGACAAACCCTAGAGGTGCTATTTATATCATTTTGTAACCCTCTTTAATTCACCACCTCCCACTACTCTAAGATTTAACATGCATGCAAGGAATCCATTGCTATACCCATGAATAATCTCACTAGTGACCCCTTATATCAGAGAATAAAACAAACAAGAGTTGGGGTGATGAAGTATTAACTCTTGAGATGAAGGTCTAGGGGTCTTCACTTGATTTTTTCTTCAAGGATCTAGCCATATCTTGTAGAGCAATTCGATGGGGAGACTTAGACTTTCCCTCTCTAAGAACCCTCTATCTCTCTCTAGAAATGCTAAGAAGAGTGCTTAAAATGAGCTATAATACCAGATATATCGATATGGAAGTCGGGTTAGAAATTAGAAAATTGGAGCCCCGAGTCAAATATGCGATCGCATTTGAGATCGCAAAGTAAACATGCGGTCCACATAATGGACCGCAAAATGCTCCCCAGAAACTAAACACTCTGACTCAGACTGCGGTAAGGATGCAGTCCGCATTCACGTTCTGCGGTCGCAAAGTGCACCGCAGAACTGAACCTCGCAAAATTCAAAGGAAAATATGCGATGAATATGTGGTGCGCATTTCGATTATGCGACCGCATTTCGACCGCATAACTGACTTCAATTTTTAACCAACATTCTGCCTCACTCTGCGGCAGATATGCGGTCCGCATTCCGATTATGCGACCGTATTTCTTGCATTTTTTTAGAAACTTATTCTTGACTTTTTAATGAATTATTTATGAATTGCTAACACATGCTCCTAACTTGGCACCAAGGGATCCGGGTTTTCGAGTAGGGATTTCATGGGGCCTTACAATTTCCCATCGCTTCGTTCTGAAAAATGCGGGGAGTATCTGTATGCGGTGAAATCAGAGGGCCTGATTTCCCGTCTTTAAGCCATCTTGGGGAGGTATATCAAGACCCAGAGGACATGAAGCCACAACATATCCCTCTCCTTCAGGACAAAGAGGGGAAGCCCCCAAGACACGCGCTTGAGTCTGATAGGTCCGGCCTATCCAGAGCCTACGCTGAGGTGTCGCGTAAAGCTATCACATCTCCATATTTCGTAAATTAAATACACATATATTCATAGCTGAGTTCCCTTTCTATATAAAGGGGACTCGCCCTACCTTGTAGAGCAATGATGTTGCTCCATTTCTCCACAACTGCAATAATCTCTCTCTTTCTCTCTCTCTCTCTTCTTTCTAAAACTACTAGCTCTCACTGATCGAAGTATACCTCGATATCCTTTGCCTTTATATGTGTTCTTCATCTTCATATGTGTTCTTCATCGTATAACTTAGTTTCAACTATAAATAGCTTTATTTTATTATATCTCTAACCGTTATATCATCCTTGGTTATCGCCAATTATCCCCGATTGCTCGGGCTTGACCTTAAAGTCAACCTCGAAATCCCCATCGGCCAAGCCTACGCCCAGGCAGTAGGCCCTTCAGCTTGACCCTTATCTCATTTTAGCTCGTGCTCCATCGTTAAATTTCACAATACTAGCATCATCTGCTCTAACAACTAGCTCAGGAATAGATCACATATTTTTATAGTCATATTTTACAAATTTAATTGTCATTACCATTTTCACGGTAAACATAGTTGTTTTTGTCTAGTGTTGAGCCGTTCTGAGGTTTCTACGCACGTGATGACATTCTCGGAGCATCGCTTGGCTTGATCGGTGCCAGAATTGGTTTGTTTAAGATAAGTAACTCTTCTAAACTTAGTGCTAATAGTATGAAACCCCAAATTATATGTTGTGTGATTTGTATTGAGGTGACAGGCATGTTGGCGTGCACCTTGTGAATTGTGACTCCGTTGTTTTCCGTAGCACTATTTAATGGTCCTAGTTTGTTGATGTATTTTCACCCTGTGATTTGTTAATTGAGCTGTCAATCATGCGAGATATCATGTTTAGTCTTTATGCTGATATTGTTAGGAACCACTGTGGTCGTTTCTTGCTATCACCTTACTGATTTCATTGATATTTTGTACTCAGTCATATTTATGCATTCATATCATATCTCAGTCTCCGTTGTTATTTATTGATACATCATATCATTGTTGTGGGGATAGTTTCATGACGTTGAGAGCCCGAGAGATTTGAGAGATTGATGATTGAGTGAGGCCAATGGCCTGATTATGAGGATATTTATGGGATTGGGCTGTATGCCGCAACATGTTTTATTGATTTATGATTGAGTTAGGTCAAGGGCCTAATTGATTTATGCAATGATTGGATTGTTATAGCGCTTGGGCTTAAGGAGCCCCTCCAGAGTCTGTACACCCCTAGTGAGCGCAGGCACCTACGGAGTGCGAGTGCCAAGTGATTAGGAGGATTGAGTGACTGTAAGGACTGAGTTACTGGGAGGACTGAGTGAATAGATACTCTGAAAGTATGCATATGGTTTTATTATTGAGTCGCATTGCATTTAACATGCACATGACACATTGGCATACAGATGCATTTTTTCTCACGCTGTACGGTATCACATCACTCATGACTTTTCATACACATTGATATGTTGTTATAGAGAGATATTTCACACATGCTATCTGGAAAGAAAATGAAACATCATATTTACTGTTGAAAGAATTTTTGGGAAAAAGTTACATTTTTCAAACTAACTCATATTTTTGACGATTTCGATAAAGGATTTGGGTTCACTAATATACTCGAAAGGTGGAAATATTTTCGAAAAACTATAAAAATGTTGGGCATTTATCTCCGAGTTACTTCTTTATTTAATTATTTTATGTTGTTATGAATTGATGTTGGCTATTTGTATTGGACCTGACCTTTGATTAAGCTCGTCACAACTTTCAACCTGAGGTTAGGTTGTTGCTTTTTCAGTACATGTGGTCGGTTGTACTCATACTACACTTCTTGCACATTGCATGCAGATTTCAGATGTCGATGTTGTTGTGTTCGATAGAAGCTGGATTGGAATATGTACCCGCGTCCCGTGTGTCTTGTTCATGGTAGCCTTATATTATATAACTCTATTTATGTACTTTTCTAATAGAAGATGTATTTATATCCTATCAATTTTGATATCTCTACTCTTAAAAACTCAGGATTTGTACCAGTCCTTGGGAAATGTATAAGATTTAGATAACTCTTTTGTTTAAACTATCTTGCTGAATATTATTGGAATTGGAGAGTATAGTTTTCTTACCTAACGGGTTGGGTTAGGTGCCATTACGACTTGTGGATTTTGGGTCGTGATAGATTGGTATCAGAGCTCTAGATTCATAGGTTCTACAAGTCCTGATCGGTATGATGACGTCCATACCTATCTTGGAGAGTCTACAGGGCATTTAGGATATATTTCCCATCTTTTTTTCCTTATCGTAGTGCATTGATTCATCTTGAAGCATAATCCGTTGAATTCCTTCCATGCATTTTGCACACATGAATGCTCGGTACCAATTGTGCATCGACAACTTGTGATTCCCTGGATGAAGTATGAGATGTGATTTCTATGTGTTGATGATGGGCCAGTCTGGAGGACATGAGGCCAGATTTTGATTGTAGCTTTAGCACTGAGGTGTTGATTGTGTGAGCATGTGCTTTTAGATTTATAAGTCCGTTAATATCCTTATTAGCAGAATTTGTGGCTGGATGGCTACGTGATGAGTTTATGATGTGACTACGAGATATGTTCGTATGATTTGAATGTGACGAGAAGGATTTACTATGTGTGTAGAAAGAACTATTTGGGTGCTTGGTTTCTATCTTGATTTGACGTATAGTCTGAAGTTATGGGTGTGTTGAAGGATCTTTTCATGTTTTTAGTTGAGAAGTGAAGCATATTTTCATGTCATGATATGAGTTAAGACTCGGGAATATTGAGTGGTTGCCTAATAGTTATGACTGTGGAAGGGTATAGAGAGAGGTCAGCTTAAGGCAAAGCAGGTGGGTTGTCTCCTGCGGGGTGTCCTGAGGTTTGTGTGATTCCTATATTGGTTGTTGAGAGTTCTCTTTTGCCAGTTAATTAAATATGTTGCAACTTGAGTTGCGATCGCTTATGAGGGTTCGCTTGACTATTACAAGGGCGAATGCGCGAGATTTGTAGATGATTTGAGATGCTATATGGTTTGCGTTGCATGATCTTATGGTGGATTTAGTTGAATCTCACTATGGTACTATGGCCGCAATAGAGTATGGGCATTAGGAGTTATGGTGTGTTTTGATCTACGGCTTTGAGCCAAGTGGGGGAATCCGCTATTGATAAGTTGATCACACGATTATGTATTGTATTGGTTTCGGTTTAAGGTATACTTGGGGATGAGTTATGTTGTACGGAGGGTGAGATCGGGGATGACTTAAGTAAAGAAATCTCAGGGTACGATTATCAGTATATGAGAATCACAGAATAATTTGATTTGTTATTAGTGAAGGATGTAATGTAAAATTTATTTGGTCGCATTAAGGTGGGGTTACTTCCTAGGGTGTTAGAGTGCTAATGGAGAATAGGTCGTTCGGCCCGTTTGATCAGTCTAATTTAGATTTGAGCAGAGTGGATGACTCTCGAGAATGGTTCTAATGAATTCAAGATTTATATGTGGCAATTGAGAATTTTTGCAGATTCGTATATGGCTAGAAGTTGCTAGTTACATAGGATGTTGTCGAGACTTGTAGTATTTCTACATCATTGTGGATTCTACATTTCAATATTAGGAAGGTAAGATGAATAACTTGAAATTCACAGAAGGTCTCCAGAGAGGGTATCTCGATTGTGGTGCTTTTGTGGTGTTCAAGAGAGTATTCAATGGCTTATGAGCCTTAGGGCGGTGTGGTTTTATGCTAGGGTCTCATGTGGTGAGTCTTGGTTGAGGATTGTGGTATTATGGCGAGGAGAAGTATCAATTTGTAGGTAATTCATAAGGAACTCGAGGAAATAGGACGACTTGGTAGTAGGTTGGATCAATATGGTAATGGATGCGATTGGCTCTTTTGGTTCTTATGATGTAGTGAGTTTCTACAAGTGTTTTGTGGCTATACCCCCAGGTTTTGATGGCCTGCATAACTTGGTTGAGTTAGAGGTCATTGAGTCTTGATAGTTTGATTAAGTTCAATAAGGTTTCAGAGAGTTCTTGATGGTTTCTACCACTGTTTGAGATGTACATTTTCTACTAGTGTGTGGGACAAGTTGCGTATTGTGATTTTCTCCTGGCTGAGATCAAATGGAAGGTTCATGGATAATTGAGTATGTAGTTTCTCGTGATTCGGAGTGGATTATGAACTTCTTGTATTTTTCATATGATGGCATGGTTTGTGCGGTGTGTGGTGTGGGATTGAGATTTGCATGACCGAGGTCAGTTTAATTTTAAAGAGAAGGTCATGAAAATCTTAGGCAGCAGGGGCGATTTTAGATGACTAGGTAAATGATATTACTATTTGGTATGGCTTGATGAGAGTATACATTTCAAAAGGTACATTGTGTTTTAATTATGGATAATTCATCGGTATTGCGGCGCTCTCCTAGTTGATCGACTAGAGATATTAAAATTTCACCATTTTGCATAGAAGAATTACAGAGGTATCCCTTGTGGGTTGATCGTGTATGAGATATGTGTAGATGTTCGAGTAGTAGAATTGCGATCAGATATGGTGGTTTTGTGTTCTATAGATTTGGAGACTGGGAGTTCTCATGAGTAGACTATTTCGTAGTTATGGACTGTGAAAATATAGCCAAGGTTGGGAATAGGTTAGTATGTGTTGTGATTCAGTCATTATGGACTTTTGGAGGTTATTTATCTACTGTGGGTGACCAGAGTAGATTTGGGGTTCATTGGTAGGCCCAATATGGATGTGTGTTCTACATTGGGGTCAGAATTGTTGACTCTGAAGTGCTATTGTTGAGGGATGTGCCATTCAGTTGTTGTTGAGCTTATTTGTGTTCGGAAATGATCTATAAGCTACCCTTCTATGTTAAGAGGAGTTGTGAATCATTGGTTAAATGCACACATGGTCCGGGTCTATTGGGGCTTATAGGGGGAATTGAGCAAGATGAGTATTCGAATATTGCGTGATTGATTACGCGTTGAGTATGTTCTTTACGGATGGTGGCATTGTGCTATTTTCTCCCCGTGGTTATGGAAATGCACTTTGGTTACTTGATGTCGAATTTCGAGTGGTTATGGATTTTAAGCAGGGTGGCTCGAGGTATATAACATGGACCAGTGTTGGGATGGGGCCACGCATTGTAGCAGAGTTATGTAGAGGTATAATCCTTTGTATTAGATTTGTGTGTTTTTTCTATGTGGTGTGTGAAGAGTTCTTAGCATTGCATTTTGGTGATGCACGTTGAGCTTGCGGGACAGTTCTCTCTTTTGATATTATTTTTCCATGTTTGAGTAGATTTGGAATATTGTTTATTAGTGCACGAATTGCACAGGTTGTGACTTTAGATTGTATTGATGTGTCATCTCACTAGGGTGATAATGTTACATGGGATAAGGTCATTGTGCCTAGAATGGGTACTATCAGATCTGGTTGTATTACATTTGGAAGGATACTGTTGTTGATCGACTTAAAGAATTGTTATAGTTCATATCGAAGAGAGGGAGTTCTACAAATTTTTGATCTGCCAAATGGCTATGAGTTTCTGCGTGCTTCTTTCGTCGTCGGTAGTATATGAAGGTGTTAGAACGAGGCTTTGTTTGATAAGTGGGTTATTACCGACATTGGGTTCTTTGAGTAGCTACTGTGATTATAAATTATCGCTACGAGTGTTTCTGTTATGTGGTATATCATGTGATTTCATCTTGAGTTATGGCGATTGTTGGATACAACTTGTTCAGACTTATATAGTGTGTAGATGTGAGATTCTTATCTTATAGAAAATTTCAGATTTGGAAATTGGATTCGAAGGTTTATGGGCTAGGTTGGATTAAGAAATTTCAGTCATGGTTGTGTTATCAGACATATTGGGATAGGGTTACATGGGATCACCCCCGGATATGTGCATGGTAAGGTTACACGGAAATTTGATGGATTTTGGAACAACTCTGGGCACGTTCGAGAATAAACGTAGGTTTAAGTTGGGGAAGATTGTAACGACCCGACCGATCGTTTAGAGCATTTGCACTTCGCTGGTTGTTTGAGGGCATGAGTAGCTCTGTATGATGTATTATGACTTATGTGAATAATTGATTTTTGTTTTCAGGTCATTCAAAATTGATTAAGAAAAATGATTCTCAGCTAGAAGCTTCAAATTGGAAAGGTTTGACCAAGTTTGAATTTTTATTTTTTGACCTCAGATTGGATTTCTAATAGTTCTGTTAGCTCTATTAGGTGATTTTGGACCTAAGTGTGCGCCTAGTTTGTGATATGGAGGTCTATAGTGGAATTTGGTTTGAAATGGAAAAAGTTGGAATTTTGGAAATTTTGATCGGGAGTGGAATTTATGATATCAGGGTTGGATTCCGATTTGGGAAGTTGGAGCAGGTCCATAATATCGATGTGACTCGTGTGAAAAATTTTAGGTCAATCGGGCGTGATTTTATAGGTTTCGGCATCAGTTGTGGAAGTTGACGTTTCAAAGTTCAATGATTTCGAATTAAGGTGTGATTCATCATTTCGATATTGTTATGTGTGTTTTGAGGCCTCGAGTGGGTCCGTGTTATGTTATGTGACTTGTTGGTATGTTTGGACGTGGTCCCGAGGGGCTCGGGCGTATTTCAAATTGATTTTAGATCATTTTCTTCGATGTTGCTATTGTTGGTTCTTGTGTGACCACACCTACGGTTGGTATGCGCAGGTGCAGTGCTCATAGAAGCAAAGAAGTGGTCACAAGAGCGAATATAGTGCCGGGTGAAGATGACCGCAGAAGCGGAGATTTGCGCGCATATGCGGATGTGTAGGTGCTAAGTGATGGCGTGTAGGAGCAAGGTTTTTCGCAGGTGCAGATAGTGGCTAGCAACTGCGATGTCGCAAAAGCGGGTATGTTGTCCGCATGTGCGAGGGTCGAGTCCTCAGTTGATTTCGCAGGAGCGGTGGTTATGTCGCAGAAATAATGCCACAGAAGCGGCTAATGTGTCTGCAGATGCGAAGATGTTGGTCAGAATGTTAAGTACATGGGTTCGCAATTTTGGATTCATTTTTACATTCCAAGTGCGGATTGGGGCAATTTTGGAGTTGCTTTCATCACAAGGATTGGGGTAAGTGTTCTACACTCGGTCATGGTTATATTTCATGAATCTATGTTCGGTTTTAGCTTTTGGTTGATGAATTGAAAGAGGAAAAATTGGGGGTTTTGGACTAAAGTTTCATAATATGAATTTTTGAGTTTTGAACATCGATTTGGAGTTGGATTTGAGTGAACTAGTACGGTTGGACTCATAATTGAATGGGTTGTCGGATTTTCTGAGTTTTGTCGAGTTTTGAGGTGTGGGCTAGGGTTTGATTTTCGACCGGATTTGGGATTTGACTTAGGATTTGATCTTTATCATTTGTAATTGATTCCTTGGGCTTTATATGATGTATTTGAGTTGCTTTTGGCTAGTGTTGAGCTGTTCAGAGGTCGCTACGCGCATGATGACATTCTTGGAGCATCGCTTGTCTTGCTCGATGTCGAAATTGGCTTGTTTAAGATAAGTAACTCTTCTGAACTTAGTGCTGAGGGTATGAAACACCAAATTATATGTTGTGTGATTGAAATTGAGGTGAGGGGTGTGTGGCTGCACACCCTGTGAATTGTGACTCCGTTGGTTCTTTGGCAATGTTTAGTGGCCCTAGTTTGTTGATATTTGTGTTTTCACCATGTGATTAATTAATAGAGCTGTCAATCATGCTAGATATCAATTTTAGTCTTTATGCTGATGTTGTTAGGACCCACAATGGTAATTTTTTGTTGTCACCTTACTGATTTTGTTGCTTTTTCGTACTCTATTATATTTATGCATTCATGTCATATCTCAGTCTCCGTTGTCATTTATTGATAGATCATATCATTGTTGTCGGGCAAGTTTCATGACATTGAGAGCCCGCGAGACTGGAGAGATTGATGACTAAGTGAGGATGATGTCCTGATTGTGAGGATATGTATGGGATCGAGCTGCACGCCGCAACATGTTTTATTGATTTATGACTGAGTGAGGGCAATGGTCTGATTGTTATGATATTTATGGGATCAAGCTGCACGCCGCAATATTTTTTATTGATTTATCACCAAGTGAGGCCGAGGGCCTGATTGACTTATGCCATGATTGGCATGTTATCGCGCTTGGGATGAAGGAGCCCCTTCGGAGTCTGCATAACCCCAGTGAGCGCATGTACCTACTGAGTGCGAGTGCCGAGTGTTGAGTGATTAGGATGATTGAGTGACTGTGAGGACTGAGTGAATTGATAGTCTGAGAGTATGCATATGGTTTTATTACCGAGTCGCAACGCATTTGACATGTACATGACACACAAGCATAGAGATGCATTTTTCCTCATGTTGTATGGTATCACGTCGTTCATGACTTTTTACACACATTGATATGTGGTTATAGAGAGGTATTTCACACATGCTGTCTAGAAAGAAAATGAAACATCATATTTATTGTTGAAAGGACTTTTGGGAAAAGTTACAGTTTTCAAACTTACTCATATTTTTGACCATATTGGTAAAGGATTTGGGTTTCACTGATATACTCAAAAGGCGAAAGGAAAAAGGGAGGTTCTGGAAGAACTCAAGGCCCGGGGCTTCGAGCTATCTGTTGACCTAATCAAGTCCCGTGAGATAGAGGAGGAACTGGAGAATTTAATCATCCCCGACGAGGGAGAAGAGTATTGCAGCGAGGAGCAGTCTCCGAGCCTCCCTTCTATTTTTTGTATGCCCCTTCCTCTTTTTATTTCATATGTTCTCCCTTCCGAACATTGCAAAGATGTACAACTGTTTTGTTAATATATATAAAGGGAGCCTTTACTCCGGTAGTTCTTCTTACTTTAGAGCACTGGGTATCGGGCCTTCGGAGCACTTTTGTATTTTGTAGCCGAGGTTGAGTTGCTAGCTCAGGGGACCGACATCGGGGATTCACCAAGGCCACCTCCTGCTTTCACGAATCACGTAGGGGTCTGGAGTAATTCCACCATTAAATGGACTGTTTGGGCAGTTTTGTTGGTTGTCATCTGGCCCATATATATTCGTCTATTCCTCCCTCAAGAGACGATTACCGTAGTTTGTTATTTGATAAGATCATCTCCTCTGTAAAGCCAGGTACTTTCCGCGAGCATCCCCTTTTCTCCGCTTTAGGCGATTTTTGCTTGGATACTCTTCTTCTTATTATTACTCGATTGTGGCCATGGTCGCTGCTTCGATGTCTGATGATCGGGCGAAGGGTAAATCTTCTTTATTCGGCCTTTGGCTGGCGATAACGGCCCTTCTCCGATATTAGGGGAGCGATGACTGGAGAACACATCCTTGAGGGGCGTTGCTACGCTGGGAAACCCTTCTAATATTCCGGGCCACTGAGGGCATGTGTCGAGGATTACCTCTTCGGTGATAGAGAAGGACCTCGAGGGGATCAGGATAAAATGTACATGGGGGGAATGCGTTGTCCTGCAAGTCCCTTCCCCCGAGGAGAATGTCACGACGCACGTCGAAGGTTTCTTGAGCGTGTATACCATCGTTCTCATACCAGGTTCCCCGGACCGGGTTGTGCTCGATTTTTGCAGAAGGTATCAAGTAACATTGGCGCATGTTCATCCCTTCTTCTGGAGCATAGTATGGTTGATGAGAAACTTTGTCGACAAGGCTGGGATAGATTTAACTCTTAGTCACTTCATAAGGTTGTACCAGCCATTGCGCTTTCGAGGCCTGATTTCTCTTCAGCGCCAGTCTACTCGATCTCCCTTGATCGGCGGTCAAGAGTATGAAGACCATGGATGGATGAGCCAGTTTGTTCAAGTTCGGACGACCGACGTTATTCCTGGAGAATTATTACCATTCCATTAGAAGTGGAGTTCCACATGTAAGCACTCTGTTCGAGCTGTCTTTTTTCTCCACAACTTTAGGATGCTTGCACGAATGATTCTGCTCGAGCAGAGATGATCGCGAGGCTCTCATCTGAGCTATAGAGGGCAAAAATTAAGGTGGAAGGCGTTCAGGCTAAGGTCGTAATAAATAACACCCACTCGGGGCAAAAGGTAGATGCCTATTCAAAGAGCGCTGATGTTGTTAGGGCCGAGCTGAAGAAGTCCCTTGATCGTGCAAGCAATAGCAGGGAATATGATAGGTGCAGATCCCGATGGGAGGACCTCGAAGAGATTCACACTCGAGGTTTCGATCTCTCGGAGGAGATCAAACATGCCAAGGGAGCAGAGTTTGATGCCAAGTTTCTCGTATCTGATGATGAGGGGGAGACCTGTGGGACGTAGCTGCCGAAAAGGAAAATAGAAGGGGGAATGAACATTCCCTGCCTTCTTTGCCTTGTATATACATATATAGATCCTACCATATGATGCAAGCCGAGATTGTGCCCTATAATTGATACGTAATAATAAGAAGGGGGAGCCACGTAATTTGTAATTTCTGCATTTCTGATTGATGGAGCTTTTCCACCGAACTGATTCAATCCTGTAGTAGCCTTTAGGTTTGTATTTTTTGATGAGTTTCAGGTTTAGTCTCGAAGTCGGGATCTTGACTCGAGCTTATCTTACCCACGAGCCCGTTTGGGCTGGTGATAATGATTTTCACTTTCACCCCTTGGGCGTTTGGCAATTTTCCAGGTCCAGTCTCCTAGTCGCATTGCGATTGAAGCTGTAATCGACCCTTAGATCTCACTTGAGTTCTTCTCCAACGATGGTGGCCTTTCTGCTACTTGGTCATTGAGACCTTTTAGTGTGAGTCCCGGATGCATGCTTAGCCAGCGACAATCGCACTTACGTTGTTTGGTCGCAGAGACCTTTTGATTTGGAGCTCGGAGACTTTGCTTAGACAGCGACAACAGAACTTACGTTGTTCGGTCGTAGGGAACTTTTGATATGAGGCCCAGAGGCTTTTTTGTAAAAACTATTTTGGATCCGGTCTCCGAATCCGGTTACAGTTCGAGCTCACTTTATTCCTCGAGTTGTCAATTTTCAAACTGATGGTCGTAGAGACCTTTCAGTGTGAGGCTCGGAGGCTTTGCTTAGTCGGTGACAATGGGACTTACGATGTTTGATGTGAGGCCTAGAGGCTTTTGTGCGCTTTGTTTCCTCTCATTAATGTCTTATTGATTATTTTGCCTGACCCATCGTCGGGTCTAAAGAACCTCAATTTCAATTCGTAGTCGGCGATGTTTTGAGCACCTCAGAAGGTTCATAGCCCATAGGTCAAGTAGATTGACGCGTTTGTGATTTTGGATCCGACGTGGTCGAGACTAATTTTTTTCCTGTTGAGGGAAGCCTATGTTTAATCGGTTCATTACGAAGTAGATTAGATTGATTTTTTAGCAATGATCAGGCGTCCTTGAGTCATATTTTTTGGGTTGTAGCAGCCGTTTCAACCTGAGACGTATGCGTTTGGCCAGGGCCATTTTTGATATCGAGAAGTAGTTTTAGGAATCTACACCGAGGGTATGCCCTTTAGGATTCTTACAAATGCGACGTATAGCCTAAACTGTGGGATTTTTCATGCCTGTTGAGGTCTTACAGTTTGCCGTGCCTGTTGAGGTCTTACAGTTTATGGAGAATAGATCTGGTTTTGCCGAGGATGCCCCTTAGGGTCTTACAATTTAAGACTTTCCAGTGTGTGGCGATTGGCGATAGTCTCCGAGTCATCGAGTATGATTGAAGACCGCTTCTCGTGAGCTCGGAATTGATTTTCGGGGGATTAGTGAACCCGGAGTTCTGACCCTAGGGTCGCGGAAGTTGTCGAATTGCTCGTGTTGAGTCTCCAAATATATCAGATAATTTTTTGCTTGAATAACAATTTTTGTAGACTTGGAGCCATATCGCGAGAGCTTTGTGATCCCAGAACCCCGACCCTGGGGTCGCGAGGGTGCTGAATTGTTTAAGTCTCCGAGTGTTCGAGATGCATTTGATGGAAAGGTTTTTCGCTGAGGATAGGCCGAAATATTCTTCTTCGAGGCGTCGAAAGTTTAGAAAATATTCTTTTTTGCTTGGCGAAAATATAAGCTGTAAATACATGTTGTCCTGTTGTTTTGAGTCTTGTCCACATGGGTGTAACTCCCCTGATTATCCAATGTGCTTGTATGATTCCATATTGGAAAATTTTGAGAGAGATCATGGACTTGTCGGGTCCCTTCCCCGGGGACATGCAGTTCTGCTAATAATCTTGTTGGTGGAACCTTCTTCCTAATAGAAACACAATCGAGGAAAGAAGGCCCGACAGCCCCATGGTGGTCGCGGATCCTCGAGCGAGATCCATAGCTACTGAATGCCTCGGCTTGCTGGCTACGTACAAATTAGCAACAAGAAATGATAGGAAATGATAAATAGAAAACTTTGTTCGAGGGAGTAAGCCCCACGGCAAACGTTTTCCTCGCTCGGTTAGGCCTGGTCGAGGACGTGATTGTCCTTAACCCTTGACCTCATTTGAGGGCAACACCGGTCATGGGCATAAGGCAAGGGATCTCCTCTTATTTCTTGTAGCTAGATGCTCTGACTCTGCGTCTGTCATAGGGTTTACACCTTTGGAGGAGCGGGGCCGGAATTGCGTCCCGGGCAATGTATTTGCCGTTGTCTTTATAAAGCGTCTACGCCTTGCGTCGCTCGACGTATTAGCTTGAGCTCGGACACGCTCCGTGGGGGGAGCGATTTGTTCATTGTGGCAATCTTCACTGGGGACATATCAGCGGTTCGGCTCGAGAGCGACGTTGGTTAGGGTTTTCCTATTGGCTTTGGCTCGACATCGTCGGTATAACTTTGGCTGATACACCTGTAATCATAAATGTATGTTTTATTTGAAATGAATTTGAACGAAAGAAGGGATTAGCAATACGTTAGTGTGATGCCGGGGTGGAGTCTCGGCATCCTTTTCCTTGAGCGAGAGGGTTTCCTTGGGGAGTATTCCCTGGGGCCATCTCTTTCTAGTGACGGGTGTGACACCTCTTTTTTCTACTACACCCTGCGAAGGATACAAGGGAGTTTCTCCAATTAAATAACAACCGAAACGGGATTTATTATTAAAAAATTTAGAGTCGCCACTTGGGATATTTATGGTGTCCCAAGTCAACGATTCAAATACCGAATCGAGAAAAAGATTGACTCTGTATTACAGTCCGCGAACCAAAAATTTGGGTAAAGAATTCTGTTAACCCGGGAGAAGGTGTTAGGCATTCCCGAATTCCGTGGTTCTACCACGGTCGCTCAACTGTTACAAATGGCTTAATTATCTGATTTAAAACATTTTAGACCTATGGTGCAATTTTAAAACTTAACCGCTTTATTTAATTAATTAAAGGAAGATTGCAACATCATTTAAAATATGTTTTAAACCGCGTCACATAAATGCACCCGCAGTCCATAACACATTTTAATTAATGTTGAGATTTGGATTTGGGTCACATAAATGTGCACCCGAGTTTAGGAAGGTAAATTATTAAAATGGCGCGCCTACAGCAACCACGCGTTAGTAACTTTGCGAGGGCCATGAAATTTAACTAAACGACACGCCTCGAATTCTAAGAATCAATACAGTATTAATTAAAACGAGGTCCATGCAACTGACGTATTCGTTTGGTACGACGCACCTCAATTTATCCTAACCAAAAGGTTTCTAAGCTAACTTACGAGGGCCATACACTATGTGATCTCATTTACTTATGGAGCACCTCAGTTTCAATTGGAAAGTCCAATTAATCAAAAGAGAAAATTCATCGAAGTTTTGGACCTAAATACCCTACACATAAATGGAAGTAAACAATTCCAACTCACGCCCAATTCTGGGCCCAAGTCTTTATGGCAGCTTGGTCATCAGCAGAAAATGGGACCGCCGATCGAGTCCCTGAACTTGCAAGTATTGAATTATTCAAAAGCAAATAAAGTGAATCCAATTCCCAAGTCTTTATAAAGTTAATTTGGAACCGCCTGGGCCCCTATTTGACCAACTTATCCATTTGGCCCAAATGATACGGAATGCACATAAACTAATTCACAGTGCCTCAAATGAATGTAATGCTTAATATACCAATCAAACAACTTCGAGTCAATTTAAAACAAACATTGACTCCGGCTTGAATAATATAGAACTCATGCTGGGCACTTTTAAAAAAAAAGTATGTGAATTAACAAGCCAAATTTCACTTTAAAACAAATACCCAGGCTCATTCATGCTAAGTGTCCCCACATTTACACCAATTAAGATAACAACCACGAAACCTCAATCCCTGAACTAATTAATCAACTTTCTCGACTAAATACATCCCCACCTTTAAGAATCAACGTGACAAACTGAGAGTATAAAAGAAACAACATATACTTATAACCATAACAGTCTTCTAGCTTCGACAAAAGAAAAACTAGCAAAATCAGCAAGACCTGAGTTTCCAATTAGTTCTAAAGCTTAAGAACCAAAATAGAAAATAGAAGAAGATCACTCCAGTTGGACATACAATCATTTTAGACTCTCACATAGCAGGCTTGGCATGCCTAGAACAATACTATTTTGAAGTTTAAAGTAGTCCATTCATTTACCTAGAGTCCGAACAATATCACAACCCCAACATCCTGAAATTATACACTAGATATAAGCAACTAAATAGCACTAATTATTAGCACGAACCAGCACTCAACCAAACCAGAAGCTAAATTAAACGAGGTGAAGCATTTAATCACATACAATGGTAAGAATTAACAATAAATACATCAAAGCTTTGAGATGTCTATTCAAATTTCAACTTGAACTTCCAAAGCTTCATACATGCTAATCAATGCTCAATTCCGTGATAAGTATGGGTAGTGTACCTGGAGATTATAAAAGGAAAAGATATGATCACAGTAAACAACAACAATAGTAGCACTCAGCACCCAAAAATAAACCAGCAGACTAGTTTTGAAACGAGCAGATGAGATACAATAGTCCAGACACCAGTTTCAAACTCAATGAATCAACATACCCTAAAACTAGACTTGAATTGAACCAAACTCAGACCATATAGACTCCAAATAAAGCAACAATTTTTAAAAGATCAAAATCTCAAGACTCAGGCAGAATTCTAATGGAATAGTAAACTTTCAATCCCTTTTTTTTAGCCGTTTGAGTTTTTTTCTGAGTTTTTATCATTGAAGTCCTGCCTTGGAAGGCAAGAATAAGCTGCTTTTATAGGCAAGCAAATAGGTGAGACCTTAAGAGTTCAGTTTTACACCAATAGTCCCTTTCTAATTTTCATTTTTGGTTAAACAATCCTTCATTTATTGACTTGTTACCCAAGCTAACCTACCACACTTCTGAAATTCAATTCAAACCTTTAACTAGAAGTTTCCTATTTCTGTTACACTAAGATTCTCTTCCCCAATTACCTAAACTACCCCTTAGACCTCTGAATATTACCCATCCAACCCCAGTATTGGGTCAAGTTGACCCGACTCAAATTGGTATTGGGTATGCAACCCAAATTGGAATTCCTCTTTGGCTTTCTGGCTTAATTTTGAGTTCTTAGCTCTAAATTAAAATGAGTCCAATTAGAAGGGTAAACCCAAAATTTCTCTTTAATTAATGAAAAAATAGAACAAAAATGAAATAAAACTAAAAAGAAAAAAAGGAAAAAAAAACAATTGCTTGACAAAATTACAGCCATGCAAGCATAAAACAATTCGTCCAAAAAAACATGAAAACTAAAAGATAAAGTAGAAGCTATGATTTGCTGAGGCGGAAAAAAAGATATCAAATTTCTACCATGATAATTGGAAGTTCCAACTAATAAGGAACCTAAGGAACCTAAAAAAAGGATAAAGGCCTAGCAGAAATTACTTATTTTTCGAGACCCCGTTATAAGTTCTATCCATATATGTTCTGATCGCCATGTCATACTTTACCCGATTGCATTTTATTAGAATTGAGATAATACCCCGGAGAAATTTGACTTTACTTTTTTGTTTCTGAAGTAACTCTCATCAACTAGCACTAGTTTGAGGTGAACTAGCACTAGTTTGATGTCAACCTCTAGGAGTAATTCAACAAATTGGTTAAATATAAGGTCCTCGATATTCGAGGAAGCTGCCTTCTCTGTATTATATCTAGGAAAACAAGGAATAGTAATTTCGTCACCATTTTTCGGCCATAATTCCGGTGGTGGATTGTCGCAAACTTGGTGTCATAAGAAGCATCTTCTCTTTGCGCACAAACCCCAATTGATTTCATCCTCAAATCTGTAACCAATTGGTAAAGATCTTAATTTTTATTTTGTGAAACTACTGTAGCACGTAGATTTCTTCATTTATATTTTATGCTTCTGCACGACACTGGAGTTTTGAAGTAATTCATGGCTACTGCAACCTCTCCCCAGCCTTTGGCTGTGGGAGAGGATATCCAAAACACTACTGAACATCCAACAAATTACATTCCTAAACCATCGTATGCAGCCCAGTTTCAACTAAAACAATCTGCCGCGTCCAAGATCGATTTAGTTCCTGTAGCAGTCGTTCATGGGGAGCCAATGATTGAGTTCACCATGGATCCGGTCAATGAATTTACTAGAGAAGAAGGACTACATTAGGCAGTACTGGTGAAGTTTTCATATGGAAAACCACAATTACAAGAGATTAGAAAGAATCTCCCAGTGCAATTTGATGTTCAAGGTCGATGTAATATTAGCCTATTGGAATATCGTCATCTACTGGTCGTTTTGATTTATTTGATGATTTTGTTAAGTTCTTGTCAAGGACAAATGGATATATGAAATCTAAAGGAGAGGAATTCTTTTTTAGAAAATTTATGTGGACACTAAGCTACAATCCTAAGGAAGGAACGTCTATGGCAGTCATGTGGATCTCGTTCCCAGGTCTTCCTCCTAATTTCTTTGCTAAGAGATTACTAGTATCTATTGCTTCTGCTATAGGTAAAGCATTGGATGTGGATAAGGCAACACATGAGAGAACTCAACCTAGTGCTGCGAGGGTTAGAGTTATACTTGATCTTATGGACAAACATCCAAAAAAAGTCAAAATCCTTATGACGAACAGAAGTATTGGAAAATCTATTGTTCTTGAACAAGAAGTTGTATATGACAATCTTCCAAGATATTGCACGTACTGCAAACATCAAGGACATGAGGAAAGATCATGTACACTACAAAAAAAACTGGAATTAGCTACCAAAGTCGTCGTTAATTTGTCGCTAAAATGCTCGTTGCTAGCAGAATCTTTTGATAATCCGTCACTAAATAAGATTAGCGACGAATTTTTCTGTTTAGCTACAGATTTTGTCCGTCGCTAAACCCTGATTTTTTTAGTAGTGGTAGAATTTTGAAGAGACAAGTTGACGAAGAAGTTGCATCAGTGGTTGAATTGGAAGGGCTGGGTAATCTTGATAAATTAGAAGGTGATGCTAGGGAGTTTCTCAATGCAAAGAGGGAAGAAAATTGGTTGATGAAGTAGCAAACAAGAATATAGTCGAGCAGTAGGTGCTGCAAACTCACTTCGAAAAACAAGTTGGACCAAAGGCTGCTAATGTTCAAGTGGAAGCTATAACAATGAAGATTGTCAATGAACATGATATTTTAGCAGAGGGAGATCGAGGAACAACTGGTGTAGAGCAGATGTTAAATTCAAACTTGGAAGCTACTGCTCCATTGAATGCCACAAGTGATAGACTTGTCGCTGAGGTTTTAACTGATGCCACTAGGATAGTCGATATACATAATGGAGTAGGTGCACGATTTGGAGGTTTTGAAACTTTGGATAGTGCAGCTGTTACAGCTTGTAGTGATATGAATGATTGTAATGGAATTGTCCAGACTAATGCTAGAGTGTTGAATCCTACTGTTGCATTTAAATCTAATGTTGGGCCAGCGATTGATAGTGATGATCGAGTGGATTTTGCTAACCAATCTGGGAAAACAACTTCTGCAAAGGATAAAAAGGATAGGGCACATGGTCAACATAATACAATATCTATTGATTTAGTTGGTAAATCAATTGGTCCTAAAGCTACAACTGGACAAGAAAGTGAAGTTTTGGTTGCTACTATAGGTGGTAATCAAGTTACAGATGAAACAACAATCATGATTGAAATAATGCAGCAATCCAGTCATGTAAATGTGAACAAAGAAGTTGGCAAGTTGATTCAAAGTACAGGCAAATCTGGACAAATTTCAACAGACGATAATTTAGTGAAATAACATATGGTCACTTTGAACACCTCTATTTTTGAAGTGCCATCACAATCTTTGGAATCATGTGGAGAATATGGAGGTGAAGAAACCCAGCCGATACTATCTACTGGAAATAACAATGAAGTTATACAGAGAATTATCAGTGAGGGGGATGACGGGGAGGACTGGATTGATGAGTATGAGGAGGGCTCGAGTGAGGAGGAAGATCAACATAGTCAAGGTGAAGAATTGGCTTCAGCTAAACAAGGTCAACTTGCAGCAGCAAATGCTACAAAAGTGCAACACCTGCGACTTAGAAAAAATGCATCACCTACTGGGCATCAACTAAATTCTAAAAACACCACAGGTGATACCTCGATGCAAATGATAGTGACTACTAAAACTGGGCAGCAACATATGTTAAAAAATAGGCAAGTTGTGTTTCGTATTGAGGACCATGATGAAGTAACAATGAACAAGTTACATGGTCGTGCATCAATGGATGTTAAGGTTGGACATCAACAGCAGTTTGCAAGCATTCAATGAGGTGCAGAAATGACTTCACACACTGCAAAACAACAACACATTACTCCACCAGTTGCAACTGGACATCAACACCACACTACAAAGAATCAAATCCATGCAGTATCACCTGCAACTGTACAACGCAGCAACCAAATGGAAAATCAAACACTCAGTTACAAGATTCCCAGCCCACAAGGACACCACCAATTGCCTACAAGGTCACCAGTTGTAACGATGGAGGACTGAAGTCGAATTGATGCAATGCAGCAACATGAAGTAGCTATTGAAGAAGATTCGCCTGCACAAGAGCAGTCAAATGCTATTTGTGTGACTGATCATCAGAAGTATGAATTGGCATCGACTCCAAAGACAACAATAGGGAAAAAGAAGAAGAAAAAGGTGCAGCAGAAGCAGTTTGCAGCAACTACTGTGCCTTGTGAGCAGTCCATTGGGGATCCCATGAGCAAGCATCCTTTGGTCACTTTGTCAAATAAATTCACGTGCTCAAATTTGAAAACGGAGCAGGAAAATGGTCTTAAACTAAAGGTTCAGTTTGCCAGCCATCGTGTGGAAAGAGTTATCAAGGATGAACTTCAAATGCCAATTTTTGAAAATACTTTGACTGGAAAATTAAAGACCAAGTTCGAGGCTCTAGATTTCATTCCAAGTAAGCCTACTTGTCGCACATGCATACACTACCTAGATACCCCACCAAATACTGTGGAGGAACACATTGGAACAAGCGAAGCAGGTGCTATCTGGATGAAAATTGCAACAAGGTCAGACAAGGAAGCAATTGTTAGGCGACTTCCAATGAGAGCTGCAAAATAAAAGCAGGATGCCCCAACTTCATCAACGAGGTCCAACCGTTCAAAAAAGAAAAAACGATGATTTTTAATACATTTTGAACACTATGGATGAAAACGACAAAGAATTTCAAATTGAAGATTTTACAAGGTTGGAAAAAAAGGGACAACAATCAAATTGGTACTACATTTTATTCTACCACTATATTAGTATTCTCATCTGTAATCTCATCACAGAGTATGTTATAAACTCTGTGATGATCATAGAATATTTGTTCCTTTCAAGTTCATATTTTTTACATGTTTGTCAGTAGACGAGGTTGGCAAGCCTCAATAGGATTAGTAAGGTAAGGTTAGTCCGGTTTATGTTTTATGGGTAACAATACCGGTGTTATTGTCCCTCTTATTTGTACTTTTCCTAATTATTGTATTTTCTTTTCTATTATTAATAAAAAACTAACCCTAGTCACTTGCCTAGTGTATTGCCAAAAAAAAGAGTAGAAAGAGATGGAGGAGAGCAACAAGCATAATAAAAAAAAAGAATAAAAGATAGAGAGGAATACCTAAAAGGGCTCAGACATTGAAAGGTAGTGGCAAATCTTCAAATCCTCAGGTTCTTGGTTTAATTTGAGATTAATAGTGTGTTTCTCATAAAAAACGCGCGAATAACATCGGACTGAGCCTAAATCTTCGAAGAAACCTCGAATTGGACAATTTGGGATTTTAGGGTTAGGCCTTTGATCTAAAATTCGAGGAGTTCAAAGGATATTCGAGGGAAAATATTTGTAGATTCGACATGAGGGAGGCATAGGGGTTTCCGGGTGTTAATTTGGGAGTGATTGGGGCCGGCGCCGCCACCGAAGAAAACAATGGCGGCGCTAGGGTTTCAAAAATTTGGGGCTTTCCACTGGAATTTGGGAGAAACAGAGTGTGATATGGGTATGAGGGAAAGAAGGCGAAGCTGGGTTGTGAATTTGAGGGCCATCGGAGACTTGTCGCCGCCATGGGGCGATTTTCGGCGGCGGCTGGCGGCGACATTATATGGGAGGGGAATTAAGCTATGAGATAGACGAGTGGGGTGGGGGGTTGGTGTTCCAACCGTTAAAAATTGGGATTCCCTCAGTTACGAGCCGTAGGATCACAGATCCTCGACGGCTCAGATGATTACAAGCCAAAACGAGGTCGTTTTGATTAGATGGGGGCGGACCGGGTTTGGGATGGTTTTGGGGCGGGTAAAGGGCTATTTGGGGAGGGTAAAGGGGTGATTTGAGGTGGGCTGACAAAATGGCCCAAAAAATGAAAACAGTTTTAATTCAACCTTTTCTTTTTCCTTTTAATCTTTCTTTTCATTTCATTTTCAATTTTTTTTTCTTTGTTGAAAATAAAATTAAAAATAAAAGCCAAAACCTGATTTAAAATAAAAACTAACTAATTGATTTCTCTCAAAAAATAATTAAGTCCTAATTTTAAAAGAAAATCATGACAAATTTGAAAATTGAAAGTTAAAAATGCAAAAATGAACTATTTTGGTATTTTATTTCATTCTTTATAACATTAATTAAATAATTAACCTAAAAAATATAAAATTATATCCTAAATGCAGATGCACTATTTTTGTATTTTTATGAATTATATGCACAGACAAAAATGCACACAATTAACAGAAAAGACCACAAAAATTCACAAAATTACAGATAATGGAAAAATTAATTTATTTTGAATTTATGGGAGTAATTCATATAGGGCAAAAATTACGTGCTCACAGCTGCCCCTCTTTGCCCGGAAACACGAAGAGTTTTCGTGCAAAGATAAAGTGAGTGTATACGAGCGATTTTTGCCCGTTTGAATACTTTGTGGGAAGCATTTTTTGAAAGATTTGACTGCATCCTGCTTTCGAGGTTGCCTACATATCCTGGGCTAAAAAGGAATCAGGTCAGTGTAGTTCGGGAAGGTTTGGTAGCTGGGACTACCATGAAGCTATGATTTTACTGTTGTTGTTGCTGCTACTACTGCTTACTGAACCCCCTTATTACACCATGTCAAAATAAAAATAAGCTAGACTAGGCTATAATCTATGCATTACAGAAATCCTATCTATATCTTCAACTTGCTCTTGTGGTTCTTGTTGCCTTGGTGACTTGCATTCTCCCGGTGGAATCCCCTTGTTGCCGCCTTGAATTGTAATCCGCGATGTTTTCCCTCGTTCTCCAGGTAGGTTCCTGATTGCTGAAACTTGAATGTATTCCCTTGTTCTTCAGGTGGGCTCCTGACTACTAAAACTTGAAATGTATTCCCTTGTTTTCCGGGTGGGCGCCTGACTGTTGAACTTGAATGTATTTCCTTGTTCTCCAGGTAGGCTCCTGATTTTAATAAAAATAGACAAAATAAAATTTTATGCCCCAATTTGTTATCTGGGCTCATATGTAAGTGTTACTCGAATCATATTACCAAACATCAATAAGAACTTGAAAGCTAAAACTTGAATTGTACTCCCTCGTTCTCCAGGTGGGCGCCTGATTGCTGAACTTGAAATGTATTCCCTTGTTCTCCAGGTGGGTGCCTAATTGCTGAACTTGAAATGTAGTTCCTAGTTCTCCAGGTGGGCGCCTGATTTCAACAAAAATAAACAAAAACAAAGAAAACGTTTTGCCCCAGCTTGGTGGCTGGGCACAGATGTTAGTGTAAAACTAAATCATGTTATCAAACATCAGTAAGAACTTGAAATCTAAAACTTGAATTATACTCCCTTGTTCTCCAGGTAGGCGTCTGATTACTGAACATGAAATGTATTCCCTTGTTCTCCAGGTGGGCGCCTGATTTCAACAAAATAGACAAAAACAAAGAAAACTTCTGCCCCAATTTGGCATCTTACCGAATATCAGTAAGAACTTGAAATGTAAAACTTGAATTATACTCCCTTGTTCTCCAGGTGGGCCCCTGATTGCTGAACTTGAAATGTATTCCCTTGTTCTCCAGGTGGGTGCCTGATTGCTGAACTTGAAATGTATTCCCTTGTTCTCCAGGTGGGCGCCTGATTTCAATAAAATAGACAAAAACAAAGAAAACTTCTACCCCAATTTGGAATGTTACCGAATAGCAGTAACAACTTAAAATGTAAAACTTGAATTGTACTCCCTTGTTCTCCAGGTGGGCGCCGGATTCCTGAACTTGAAATGTATTTCCTTGTTCTCCAAGTGGGCGCCTGATTGCTGAACTTGAAATGTATTCCCTTGTTCTCCAGGTGGGCGCCTCATTTCAACAAAATAGACAAAAACAAAGAAAACTTCTACCCCAATTTGGCATGTTACCAAATATCAATAACAACTTAAAATGTAAAACTTGAATTGTACTCCCTTGTTCTCCAGGTGGGCGCCGGATTCCTGAACTTGAAATGTATTCCCTTGTTCTCCAAGTGGGCGCCTGATTGCTGAACTTGAAATTATTTCCTTTTTCTCCAGGTGGGCACCTGATTCCAAAAAAATAGACAAAAACAAAGAAAACTTCTATCTGGTGTTTGCCTTTCTCCTGCGGAAGATTTCTCCGAAACAACCGAAACTTTCTACCATTGTTTTAACCAAAGAAAATTTTTTCAGTTTAAAATGGTGTTTAGTTGATGGCATTCTTGCTAGGGATGCCTCCGCTGCCGTGTTCTGCTTTGACCTGCTTCTCCGAGTTAGCCCTGAACCACTTGAATTTCTGACTGACTTTCAAACCCCATGATCCTTGACCACCCGAGTGTTCTATACCCATACTATTGTTTTACACCTTTGACCCTTTAATCTGAACCTTTGCATCTACCACAATATTACCAAGTCATTCTACCGATGAAACTTTTGGTGATTCCTTGTATCCCACTTTACATCATTCAATCTTTGGTATGTTCTGGCCACACTATGCTTTGCAATTTTGGAAGCTGGTAGTGAGCTTTGAAATCCATTCTTATTTTCTATGAACAAAACTGACATTGAGACATCTTAGAGAAACAAACCCCAAAAGAAATGAAATGCAATGACCTTGAAAGTTAAGGATAAAGAAAATCCAAAACTAGACAACTTGCTAAAAGGAAAAAGGGAAAGAGACTTATCTGAGTGGAATAGCTGGTACCATTGATCATGACATGCATTTCGGACTAATCGGCCCAATCTGTCCAACCAATCCACTTTCAGTTGCCATACTTTGTTGCCCTAGAATTCCATAACCTGATTTCTTCACCCAAACCCTAACCTTGTTCATCATGCGGTGTCCTGAACGGTTTTTAACCACGGACCTCTCCCATTTGTTCGTCTCTCAACTCACTTTCACCTCAAGGTGCCTGTGAGGATTTTCACCAATAAGACTCTCTCATTTTTTATTTCTCTAAACTCTCGTCTCCTTAAGGTGCACGTGAGGGTTTTCACCAATAAGACTCTCTCATTTTTGATTTCTCTCAGCTCTCGTCGCCTTACGGTGTCCATGAGGGTTTTCACCAATAAGACTCTCTCATTTTCATTATTTTTCCTACTTGGACCAGAGTGTTGCCTCTGATATGAATCACCTTTACTTGCTCGACTTGGCATTTCTCAAAGACTGACCAAAAGGTCTTTCTTTGTACCGTAATGTGGGCTTTTGGACAGGGTTATAAAGAAAGGATATTACAGGCTCAAAATACTTCGTATGGGTTGAAATTACAAATTTCGGAAACAGACTTCTCACAACAATCACAATTTCTGCCCCAGTTTCTTGCTTGGGGACTTTTGAATTTTTGTTTGATGGGACCAAATCGTGAGGTTGCCTACTGTGACCACGTGATTTTTGCCCTAAGCAAATTATTCCTAAAATTCAAACAAAATGATTTTTCATTATTTTTACAATTTTTGTTGAAATTTGTTGCATTTTTGTATTAATTAGTTGCCTAATAATTCATATTAAAAATACAAAAAATATGCATATGCATTAGGATTTTTTTATTAATTTCGAAAAAATTTAAGAAAAAATTAAAAATATATAATAGCATTACTATAAAATAGATATTAAATAAATTTTAGAATTTAATGAGTTTAACAATTTAATAAAATCAGAAAAAATATATATAATTGGAAAAGAAAAATAAAATACAAAATACAAGTGAAAATACAATATAAAAATACAAGGAAATAATGGATTGTTTTAAAATTTGGGCCAAGTATACTAGCCCAAATAATAATACCCATGTCCAGGCCCCAAACACCCCTTACCCGTCTGCCCAGTGAAATCCAAACGACCCCGTTTCAAGAAAATCAATCTGGGCCATTGAAATGAATCAATCCAACGGCTGAAACCTGATCTCCTCAAGAAAATAAAACGACGACGTTTGCATCGTGTGATCTGGACCCTTCGTTACTTTGAACCAACGGTTATATGGCTTGTTTTCATTAAAAATGAATGGCGTCGTTTTGTGCTCAAAGGATATGAACCGTTGAAATCATTCAATCCAACGGGTATAGATCATTGATACTTTTAATATACATAATATACAAAATAAACGAAAATCCTAAAATCATTTTAATTCTTTCTTCTTCCCCGTCTAACCTAGCCGCCTCCTTCTTCTCTCACAGACCCCGCCGGAACCCTACCGGTGGGAGACAACACCATGGCCAACCGTCTCCAAAAATACACCCCAGAACCACGTTGAACCCCTGATCCCACCCCTCCACTTCTTTTCCCTCGAATCACTTTCCTTGTTCTCGAATATTCAAAAGAGTGTCGCCGGAACCCTAACTCCGGCGAACACTAGGTCATCCAAATAAGCCCAAAATCATACCAAACCACCCCCTTACCACCCTCATCACGGTCGTAAAGGTTTTGAGTCTTAAAAGTCACTGGAGCGGCTCGAATCATAAATTTAAAGTGCTCCAGTGACAAAAAATTCAAGAAAAAGTTAACGCCAAAACCCTTGGATGCTGGAAAACCTGGTAACTAAAAAGAAGAAAAAGAAAACTGTCAGAATAAACGAGAAAAGCTAAGTTCTTGTTTCTTTTTTCTTTCTGTTCTTTGCATATGTTTTATTTGTGTTTTCTTTAAAACTAATTTTGTTTTGATTTACTAGTATTTTTAGGGTTCTTGATTGTTTACTAGCTATTGCTTAATTTTTGTTCATTTAAAAAAAATAATAATAGTATTAAATCTGATACTCTTAGGTTTAGTTTCTAATATTAAAATTAGGTTTAACAAATATTGGATTTTTCTGATTAATTTTTATTTAGTTGATATAAAATAGTATAAGTGGATTTTATAATATTCAGTATGATTTTATTTGTCTGTTTCAGTAGCTCCTGATAATAACTGATTGTGATAATTGTTAGTGATTAATTCTGATATTTGAGTTTTTTTTTGTAGATTGGTTATAGTTGCTTGAATTTTGATTAGTAATGAGTTTTTAGGGTTAATTAGTATTGCTTTTGGTTATCGTTGATAATCAATAGTTAGTCGATTGGTTATAGATGTTTGTTAATTAGTGTCAGATTATATTTCAGTTTGATTTAAGTAATTAGTAGTTGATTCAGCTTTAATTCTGAAAATCAATCAAACTTAAGGGGTAAAAGGGTGAATGGTGAGTAAGTCACTTGGCAAATTCAAGTAAGGTTCAGGGGTAATTTGGTTATGTAAAAGGGGTTAAGGGTAATAAACCTTAGGAAGTGGGGGCATTCTGGGTAGAAGAAAATGTCAATAAGGTAATTTTCTAAGAGAGGTAGGGATATGTAGGGTAATACACTAAGATAGAATGTTCTAGATGGGGTAATTAATGTGATTTTTCACAAATAAGGGTATCCAATCGAGTAGCTAATAAAAAATAAGGATAAAATTGAAATAAAAGAGGGACCATAGTGTAATTAACAAAAGTTAGAACTTCCCTCCAAAATTAAATCTATAAATAGGCATCAATGGGCATCATTTGTTAAGTTTTTTGGGCAATCTGAAATATCTCTTCAAATAGTATACCATTTTCTCTTTAATTTTCGAAATTCCTCTCTTTAAAAATACAAAAAACATTAGATTTAGCAGAAGATCAAAAACTTTCACTGTTTCATTAGTTTAAAGCTCAAAATTGAAGGATGTTGATCGACTTTGTGTGATTCTGGTGGTTAAACTGCTGTGAAAGTATACTAATTTGATCGAGTTTATTTGTTCATTGGTTCACGTTTGGTTGTGGTTTAAATCTGGTGTTGTGAAGCTGTGATTGAATTGCTGTGTTGATTTCTGTTGCTGATTGTTGATTAGAGATCTAATTCAGTTTGTCCTCTAATTCTTATACTCAGGTACACATTTATGATCACTGATGTAGTTCGAGTTTTTTTAGCAATGGAATAGAACGTGCATCTGCTGTTTCATGTTTTTTTAGCAATATATATGTACTGATTCTGATTTACATATAATATAGCTATGACAAATTGTATTCATTAGGAATAGTTAAGTTTGTAATTAAAATATGATTTTTCGGACTGATTTACTGATATTTGGACTCTAATTGAACTGTGATTTGTAATAAAGCTTTAACAGAACTCAGAACTTATGGTGTTAATGAGGTAGCTGTTAGATCTAGGGATAGTTTCGAACAATTAGTATGTAGTGAAAAATCTGAAAAATCTCTGTTGTTTAGTCTCATGTTATAGGAATAGTTTGGATTATTAGAAATTAACAAGTAAAAACGAATATTTCATATACTTAACCTTTTAGTATGTATTAACATTTCAGTAGTTCGGTTCTGCATTTTGAATATGTTAGAATTTTTAATTGATAGTAATAGCTAAAATCTGTTTAAAAATGATAGTTTAATATGTAATTGTTTAATAACAGATTTAGTTGATTGGGATTTGTTGAATTAGTAAGGATCGAATAAGAAGTCAGCATGTTTGTGTTGATTAAATCCTTGTAATAAATTGTAGCTTTGATAATCCAGTAGATCTTTTATAAAACTAGTAATCACACACATTTAGCCAGATTTGAATCAATTTCAATGTTATTTTAGTCAGCGTTTGGGCTCAGCTTAATGTTCAGGAATGAACGGCCCATTTCAAGCAATTGTGGCCTCAATAGGCCCAGTTTTGATACGCATGCTCATGCGAGTTTGGCCAAACCAGATCTCCTTTATGCACGTCTGGCTTTGTTCCTTCCTTGGGCCATCTTCAAGACCCAAAACGATGTGAGAATTTATAAACCAAATTGCAATAGCTCCTAAATAATAATTAACTAGGATTTTTCCTTCATTTTAGAGACTAAACTAAATAGATAATTGTAATTATTTTTAGGGTTGGCCTTTTAATAAAATGATGAGACGAGCCTCGCCAAAACAAAAAATACAAAATTGCGGGGTCCTCAATAATTGATATAAAAATATATTTAGAAATTGGGAGGATCGTTTAGCGAATTTCATGGTCTTTCCCAAAGTTAATAAACGCGTAGTTGCTTTAGGCACGTATGTTAATAATATTACCCTCCCAAAAACGGGTGCACATTTATGTAACCCAAATTCAAATCTCAATGAAGTCGAAATGTGTTAAAGGCTACGGGCGTACTGGTACGGCGCGGTTTGAGATACATTTTCACGACGTTGTAATTCTTGTAAAAAAAATATATATATAATAAATATAATAAATTTACTAAAAGCGGTTTTTTAATACAAGGCACATAAAATAGAATATGTATGGAAATCAGATAAAATCAAATACAACAGTTGAGCGACCGTGCTAGAACAACGGAATCCGGGAATGCCGAACACCTTCTCCCGGGTTAACAGAATTCCTTATCCGGATTTCTGGTTCGCGGACTGTTAACAGAGTCATATTTTCCTCGGTTCGGGATTCAACCGGTGACTTGGAACACCATTAATCTTCCAAGTGGCGACTCTGAATAAATAATAATAAATCCTGTTCCGACTGTCTTTTAATTGGAAAAACTCCTTTATGCCCTTCACGGGGTGTATTACAACACGTAAAAAGGAGGTGTGACAGCTCTAGCGACTCTGCTTGGGATAAGAAACCCAGAACTTCGGTTCAGGGTTTAAGAATTCGAGCTTGGAATAATTGTTGTATTTGTTTATATCTGATTTCCCTACATGTTCATGATTAATGTGCTAAATGTTTACCGCTTTGATATTATTTGAACTGTTTATAAACTGTGCCAAAAACCCTTTTCTTCACACCTCCGGGGATGTGCTTACTGGTTGAGACTCCCTATTCTGTTAGTATCAATACCCTTAAATAAGAAAGAGGCCGGACAAGTTACTAAGTCGGATGGCCTTTTGGTTCCCGGTACGTAGCCCCCTCCTCGACTCGAGTTGTCCGCTCGGGTACACAGTCTAGAACATATAACCAGGTTTTGAACTTAGAATAGGGACGTTTATTTGCATCACGTATGACTTAGGGACTCAACACAGGGGTTGGGTCCGTTTAGGACAGGTAACCAAATATGAAAAGACCACCATGCATTTTACGTGTTGCATTTATTTGTCTCGGGCCATCATGCTGACCGGTTAGAAAAAAAAAAGAAAAAGAAAATTTGTGAAATTGAGCAAAAGAGAAAAAGAGAAAATAATAGTAATTGTTTAGAAAAAAACCGATACCCAAATACTATTGAAACTCTGTCGAAATTTTGTTAAGAAAAAAGGTTGAAAATAGAAAGATTTTTCATTTTTCATTTTAACAAAAGCAAAAAGAAAATATAAAAAGAGTTTTTAGGGTTATTGCAAATAAATAAAAAATTGTTATTTTGTTTTCAAAAATCAAAATATATAGTTTGTTTTGTCAATAAAATTAAAAATGAAATTTTTTCTTTACAATAAGTTTGGTTATTTGATTTTTTGCCAAAAAAAATTTGAAAAAAATAAGGGGTTTGTTTTAAAATAGCTTACCCGAACTACGCTGGTTTTATTCTCACCACGTGTTAGATACGTAGGCAACCCTTGACGGGTCCAACCACACCTTTTTGCAAAAAATAGCCAGAAAATATCAAAATTTTGACTTTTGTTGTCATAAATAAATTAAGTAATGCCGTTTTGTCAAAATAGCTGAATGTCCCAAAAGGGCGCCGGAAGGCTGTTTTTGAAAATGACCACTTTTGAATCATTTCCTAACAGTTAGCAAACACAGCTTTAAAATCTTCTCTTGGAAGTGCTGAAAGGCCGTATTGACAAAGTAGTTTTTTTTTACTTGTAAAAATTAGAATTGAAAAACAAAATATATAGTGCTTTTCTTTTAGGTCATAAATAAATAATTAAATCGCCTTAATAAATGTGCAGGATGAGCACGACTCAGAATGAATCATTCTTGCATAAGATCCCTTTGGAGTTACATCTGTGGTTGAGCGATTTGGGCAAAGAAGGGCAAGATGAAGTTAAGAAATATTTGGAAGGTCTTACAGGTTTGCTAGATATTGTGCCTCAGGGGGATATTGTCAAAGCATTGATTACATGTTGGGACCCAGCGCATAATGTGTTCCACTTTT
>MU703586.1:182202-205494 GCA_026770625.1 Nicotiana glauca
ACTGATATTTGGACTCTAATTGAACTGTGATTTGTAATAAGGCTTTAACAGAACTCAGAACTTATGGTATTAATGAGGTAGCTGTTAGATCTAGGGATAGTTTCGAACAATTAGTATGCAGTGAAAAATCTGAAAATTTTTTGTTGTTTAGTCTCTTGTTATAGGAATAGTTTGGATTATTAGAAATTAACAAGTAAAAACGAATATTTCATATACTTAACCTTTTAGCATGTATTAACATTTCAATAGTTCGGTTCTGCATTTTGAACATGTTAGAATTTTTAATTGATAGTAATAGTTAAAATCTGTTTAAAAATAATAGTTTAGTATGTAATTGTTTAATAACAGATTTAGTTGATTGGGATTTGTTGAATTAGTAAGGATCAAATAAGAAGTCCGCATGTTTGTGTTGATTAAATCCTTGTAATAAATTGTAGCTTTGATAATCCAGTAGATCTTTTATAAAACTAGTAATCACACACATTTAGCCTGATTTGGATCAATTTCAATGTTATTTTAGTCAGCGTTTGAGCTCAGCTTAATGTTCAGGAATGAACGGCCCATTTCAAGCAATTGTGGCCTCAATAGGCCCAGTTTTGATACGCATGCTCATGCGAGTTTGGCCAAACTAGATCTCCTTTATGCACGTCTAGCTTTGTTCCTTCCTTGGGCCATCTTCAAGACCCAAAACGATGTGAGAATTTATAAACCAAATTGAAATAGCTCCTAAATAATAATTAACTAGAATTGTTCCTTCATTTTAGAGACTAAACTAAATAGATAATTGTAATTATTTTTAGGCTTGGCCTTTTAATAAAATGATGAGACGAGCCTCGCCAAAACAAAAAATACAAAATTGCGGGGCCCTCAATAATTGCTATAAAAAATATATTTAGAAATTGGGAGGATCGTTTAGCGAATTTCACGGTCTTTCCCAAAGTTAATAAACGCGTAGTTGCTTTAGGCGCGTATGTTAATAATATTACCTTCCCCAAAACGGGTGCACATTTATGTGACCCAAATCCAAATCTCAACGAAATCGAAATGTGTTAAAGGCTACGGGCATACTGGTACGGCGCGGTTTGAGATACATTTTCACGACGTTGTAATTCTTGTAAAAAAAATAACAAATATAATAAAAGCGGTTTGTTAATAAAAGGCACATAAAATAGAATATGTATGGAAATCAGATAAAATCAAATACAACAGTTGAGCGACCGTGCTAGAACCACGGAATCCGGGAATGCCTAACACCTTCTCCTGGGTTAACAGAATTCCTTATCCGGATTTCTGGTTCGCGGACTGTTAACAGAGTTATATTTTCCTCGGTTCGGGATTCAACCGGTGACTTGGAACACCATTAATCTTCCAAGTGGCGACTCTGAATAAATAATAATAAATCCCGTCCCGACAGTCCTTTAATTGAAAAAACTCCTTTATGCCCTTCAGGGGTGTATTACAACACGTAAAAAGGAGGCGTGACACCTACGTAACCTTAAAAGGAATCAGGTCAAACGTAGTTCATGTCATAAAAGTGACTCTGTTGTACTGACTTTCTTTTCTCTCTTTCTTTTCTTTTCTTTCTTTTTTTTTCTTTTTGTTGTTTTGTTGCTTTTCTTTTTCTTTTTTTTTCCTTCTTTTCCTTCTCTCTTTTCATTCTTTTCTCTTCTCTTTTTCCTTTACTTAACTTTTGCGCTTGTGTTTCTGTTCATTGTTACCGATTCCAAAAGAGGGGTATGAATGGAAATAAATAAGGCTCAAAGGGGGTAACAAATGATAAAGTGTTTAGATAGCAGAACAAAATGCCTTCGTCATTCCAATCTTCAAAATATGCCAAGTACAAATAAATACAAATTAACCAAAGAAAATCATACATAGTATCCCTTGACCGCATCTGAATTGATGGCCATTTCTACACACTTTCCTTCTATATCTGTTAAACACAAAGCACCATTTGACAACACTCTAGTTACGATGAACGACCCTTTCCAGTTTGGAATGAACTTGTCTTTGGCCTCAGCCTGATATCGAAGGATACGTCTCAACACTTGCTAACCCACTTCAAACTTCCGTGGACGCACCTTCTTATTATATGCTCTCGCCATTCTTTGTTGATACAATTGGCCATGACACACTACTACCAATCTTTTCTCATTTATCAAACTCAACTGTCGATCTCAGCCTCCTCGACAATTCGAAGGGATGTGATTTCTACTTCTGCGGGTATCACTGCTTCGGTGCCATACACCAACAAATAAGGAGTCGCCCCTACTGATGTACGAATAGTGGTTCGGTACCCCAGCAATGCAAAATGTAGATTTTCATGCCACTGTCTAGAACCTTCTCCATTTTCCGAAGTATCTTCTTTATATTCTTGTTGGCCTCCTCAACTACTCTGTTTTCCTTAGGCGGTAAGGGGTTTAATTACGATGTGTAATCCTGAATTGCTGACATGCCTCTTTAATGAGATGACTATTGAAATTAGCCCCACTATATGTAATGATCACCTTTGGTATCCCAAACCGACAAATGATATTTGAGTGCACAAAATCAACCACTGCTTTCTTGGTTACAGACTTGAACGTCTTGGCCTCAACCCACTTAGTGAAATAGTCAATGGCCACCAGAATAAACATGTGCCCATTTGATGCTACTGGCTCAATTAGCCCAATGACATACATGCCCCATGCAATGAAAGGCGATGGTGCGGACATTGTGTGCAATTCCGATGGTAGAGAGTGAATCAAATCTCCATGCACTTGACACTGATGACACTTGCGCACAAAACTGATACAATCTCGCTCCATAGTCAGCCAATAATAACCTGCTCGGAGAATCTTCTTTGCTAACATGTACCCACTCATATGCGGTCTACAAACTCCCGAATGTACTTCAGTCATAATAGCTGTGGCCTGTCTAGCGTCTATGCATCTCAACAACCCAAGATCTGGAGTTCTTTTGTACAATACCCCTCCACTGAAGAAAAATCCACTTGCCAACCATCGAATTGTTCTCTTTTGATCACCTGTGGCCTCTACCAGATACACCCCCATCCTGATATATTCCTTGATATCATGAAACCACGACTCACCATCAAGTTCCTCTTCTACCAGATTACAATTAGCATGTTGATCACGGACTTGAATTTGCAAAGGGTCCATATAAGCCTTATTTGGATGATGCAACATTGTCGCCAAAGTAGCCAAAGCATCAGCGACCTCATTATGAATCCTTGGAATGTGCCTGATTTCTATTGATTGAAACCGTTGATAAAGATCATATAAACATTATCGGTACTATATAAGCTTAAAATCCCATGTTTCCCATTCTCCTTGAATCTGGTATACCAGAAGGTCCGAGTCACCCATGACCAAGACTTCCTAGACACCTATATCTACAACTAAACTCAAACCCAAGATATATGCCTCATACGCGGCCATATTATTAGTACAATAGAAACGAAGCTGAGCCATGACAGGGTAGTGTTGCCCTATTTCAGAAATGGGTACCGCCCCTATCCCAACGCCTTTCATATTAGCAGCCCCATCAAAGAAAAGGTTCCATCCTAGCTTCTCAACTTGTTCCAACTCATCAACATGTATTACCTCTTCATCAGGGAAGTATGTCCCCAAAGGTTCATATTCTTCATCTACTGGGTTCTCAGCCAAATGGTTAGCCAACGATTGTGCTTTCATCGCAGTTCGGGTCACGTAGACAATGTCAAATTCTGTAAGCAAGATTTGCCACTTTGCGAGCCTCCCTGTGGGCATAGGCTTCTAAAAGATATACTTCAACGGATCCAACCGAGAGATGAGGTAAGTAGTATAAGATGACAAGTAATGTTTCAACTTCTATGCTACACAAGTTAGGGCGCAACACGTCCTCTCAAGCTGAGTATACTTAACCTTGGAAGCTATGAACTTCTTGCTGAGATAGTATATGGCCTGCTCTTTCCTGTCGGTGATGTCATGCTAACCCAACACACAACCAAACAAATTGTCCATAACCATCAAATACAGAATCAAAGGCCTCCCTGGTTCTGGCGGGACCAATACCGGTGTGTTTGACAAATATCCCTTTATCTTATCAAAAGCCTCTTGACACTCGTCTGTCCACTTGACCGCAGCATCCTTCTTTAGCAGCTTGAAGATAGGCCTGCACGTTGTCATAAGCTGAGCAATGAACCTGCTGATGTAATTCAGCCTCCCTAACAAACTCATCACCTTGGTCTTGTTCCTTGGAGGTGGAAATTCTTGAATAGATTTGATCTCTGATGGATTCAACTCAATACCTCAACGGCTAACTATAAACCCCACCAATTTTCCAGATGGAACACCGAAAGCGCATTTTGCAGGATTGAGCTTAAGATTATACCTGCAAAGCCTTTGGAAGAACTTTCTTAGATCCCTGACGTGGTCATACTGCTTCCTGGACTTTATAATTACATCATCCATAAAAACCTCGATCTCCCTGTGTATCATGTCATGGAATATTGTTATCATTGCCCTCATGTAGGTTGCCCCAACATTTTTCAAGCTGAATGGCATGACCCCCAACATTTTTCAAGCTGAATGGCATGACCCGATCGCAGTACGTTCCCCATGGTGTGATGAATGCCGTCTTTTCTGCATCTTCCTCATTTATTAAGATCTGGTGATAGCCCGCATAACAATACACAAAAGAACCAATCTCATGTTTGGCACAATTATGAATCAATATATGGATATTTGGTAGTGGGAAGTTGTCCTTTGGACTCGCCTTGTTGAGATCACGGTAATCAACGCACACCCTGGTCTTTCCATCCTTTTTCGTCACCGGCACAACATTGGCTAACCAGGTGGGATACCGCGTGACTCGAATGACCTTTGCATCCAACTACTTGGTGACCTCTTCTTTTATCTTCACACTCATATCAGTTTGAAATTTCCTCAGCTTCTGCTTGACAGGGGCAAATGCCGGGTCAGTGGGCAATTTGTGAACCACCAAGTCAGTGCTTAGACCCAGCATGTCGTCATATGACCATGCAAAAACATCTTTGTACTCAAACAATACTTTAATTATCTCCTCTCTGAGTCGTGGTTCAAGATGGACACTTATTTTAGTTTCTCGGACATTATCTTGATCCCCTAAGTTGATTGTTTCTGTATCATTCAGGTTAGGTTTGGGTTTTTCTTCAAAATGGCTTAATTCTTTACTGATCTCTTCAAAAGCCTCATCATCATCATATTCCACTTTATCATCACACTTAATTTCTTGTATTATTATTTCACAATTAGATTGGCATTTAAGACTGGGCCGGAGATTCCGCATGCATGTCATGTCATTGAAACCGACATAAAAAGGACTATACAAGAAAGAAAACAAGAATAAAAAATAAAAACTATCAGAAATGAAAAATAAGGGAAATTGCATTTAATTAAAATTTTAAGATAACAAGGTTTAACTCATCCAAATGGGCGGAACATAACATCTAAATTACTACCCTGGAAATAATACAGATTAAACTGAAAGAAAAATCAAAGCCGACTACCAAGACTCCCTCCGAGTAGGAAGGGGAGTAGCTTCCCAATTGTTATTCTTTGCACTGGGCCCCACGAATTGCACAGCTTCCACCATATTCCCTTCGTCGAACAACTTTTCAAACCTTTTAAGCAACTCCTTATCAGGACCAACCATAGAACCGGGCAATGTTGTTGTTGGGCGCTTTTTAGTACCAGGCATAACAAAGGACCGGGAGAGACGTGGGATAGGCTTTGGAAGAACCCATGCTCTCTATTTCAACTTTCTGGCTCGCCTTATATCTGCAGCTATGGGCTTGAACCCCAAACCAAAAGTATCCTGGTTCTTGGGAAGAGATACGGCCGGCTGTACGATGCCTTGTAGAGACGCACCCAAACCCTTACCTGGTACAAAACTATTCTTCAACATTTCGGAGGCTATCATTACTGATGCAACTGCCACTTTCGGAACTGGAATGCTTTTCCCTTATGGGATCTTTTCAACTGATACTGCATCAAAGACCTGATATACCCATGGCCCCTTGTCGCATTCGACTTTGATGAAAGGTACGATGGCATCACTCTGAGCACACATATTATCCTCACCATGCACCACAATATCGTGTCTGTCCCATTAAAATTTAACCATCTGGTGCAAGGTAGATGGCACTGCCTTGATGGCATGAATCCAGGGTCACCCCAACAAAAGATTGTAAGAAACTGCCACGTCCAACACTTGGAATTCCATAGTGAACTCAACGGGCCCTATTGTCAGCTCCAGTATTATATCACCTACGGAATTTTTTCCCCCACCATCGAACCCTCGAACACAAATGCCGTTCTTGTGAATTTTATCATCGTCCACTTTCAGCTTGTTCAACGTGTAGAAAGGGCAAATTTTTGCACTACACCTATTGTTAACCAGAACTCGAGTACATAATCTTCGCACTTCACCGCAAGATAAAGGGTCATATTATGCTCAGTACCCTCCACGGGTAACTCATCATCGTAGAAAATAACTCTGTTCACCTCAAATATTTTGTTTGTTATCTTCTCCAAGTGGTTTAACGAGATCTTGTCGGGAACATGAGCCTCATTCAAAATTTTTATCAGTGCCTGACGGTGCTCATCTGAATGGATTAGCAATGAGAGCAAGGAGATCTGAGTAGGCGTTTTCCTCAACTGCAATACAATAGAATATTCATGCACTTTTATTTTCCTCAAAAATTCTTCCGCTTCCTCTTCTGACGCAGCTTTCTTTACCAATACCGGGTTATCCTTGGGGATCCTTTTTTTTCTTAACTCTTAGGGGGCAAAGAATATCCCCGAATGAGTCAATCCATGGGCTTCATAAACTTCTTCCCTAACTTCTTTCCTTTATACGTCACTACCACTCATTCATAGTTCCAAGGAACAACCTCGCGGTTGACTATTGGCAGCTGAGTTACCGATTTTATAATGACAAGCTCTATGTGAGCACCCTCAATGACTACAACAGGCTTATTTGTTATCCCTTGTACCACCACTTTAACTTTCTCTGGTTTCACTACAACAATACTCGACGACCCTTTCTTTACCACAGATGGTTTATTGTCTGTCCCTTTCAACTGGATCACTGGTTTTCCACTGGTTGGCTTTTCACTTGGCTTGACTTCGCTGGAACGAATCATTATTACCGTTTGTGATGGTTTCTTAGGCTCTCCCCTTTGTGTATTAACTCGATCATATTGGTCTCATGATGGGCCGACAACGAATTCTGATTGATATTAGGTGCCTTTGAGGCTTGGACCTCAATTCGATTGGTATCAATGAGCTCTTGAATAACTGTTTTCAAATGCAAGCATTTATCTGTGTCATGTCCTGGAGCTCATTAACAATATTCGCAACTCACAAAGTGATCAAGATTTCTCAGGGGAGGATTCGGTAGTTTTGGCTAAATCGGATTCAACATACCCAACTGTCTCAACCTGTGGAATAGACTAGTATAAGATTCTCCCAGTGGAGTGAAAGTCTTCTTCCTCTGCAACCTGTCATTCTTGGTGGTATGATTGGGCCTGAAACTTGTTCCGGGGGGATTTCGGTAGGCTCTTGGGGGTGGATAGGCATTTTATGGAGCTGGGTAGGGTTTATGTGGGGTTGGCGCACGCCATTACACGTGGGCAGGAGGTTGAGGGTATGTTTGTGCATGATGAACGGAAAAATGGGGGTTTGGTGGTGGGTAATAGTGTTGTGGTGGGCCATATGGAGTGTGGGGGTAAGTTTGGTGGTGGGGTCGAGGCTGGTTATAGTAAGGTGATGGTCCCCTAGATCCGAACTAGTCTCCTGACTCAATTGTCGCAACATCCTCTTTCTTCTTCTTCCCAAGTACACCTCCAGTACCGTTTTGAATGGCATGGGTGGTCGCCATGATTGCTGAGTAACTCATGATCTTGTTGGACTTGAGTCCCTCCTCAACCATGACTCCTATTTTTACAACCTCATTAAAGGATTTGCCTATTGCTGACACCAAATGACCAAAATAAATGGGCTCCAAGGCCTGCAAGAAATAGTCAACCATATCACTTTCTTTCATTTGAGGGTCAACCCTCGTGTCTTGTTCCCTCCAACGGAGTCTATACTCTTTGAAACTCTCACCGGGCTTTTTCTCCATTTTTTTCAATGACAGACGGTATGGAATAATTTCAAGATTATACTAAAAATGGCATGCGAAGGCTTGGGCCAGATCGTCCCATGCGTACCACCGACCGTGATCTTGTCGGGTGTACCATTCCAAAGCTGAGCCACTCAAACTTTGGCTGAGGTATGCCATCAGTAATTCATCTGTTTCGCCTTCTCCTCTCATCTTGCTACAAAATCCCCTTAAATGTGCCACTGGATCACCATGCCCGTCGTATAGATCAAACTTGGACATCTTAAACCATGATGGCAACTGAACATCTGTGAAAAGACATAAATCCTTATAGGCCACACTTACTTGACCCCAATCCCCTCATATCTCTGAACGACTGGTCTAAGCTTTTGACCTTTCTGATCATCTCCTCATGTCCAGGATTTTTGGGTGGCTTCTCGGTTTCTGCCGGGAGATCAAGATTAGGGGTGTAAGAATTTGGTTCTAGAACTTTGAAGGTAGGTTCTGGTGGATAATAGTGGTTTTCGTGAGCCTGGAACAGAAGCTTACTGGAAGAACGCTGTAATGCAGCAGGTGGAGGTGCCACAAACACAAGAGTGATTGGTGGAGGAGGGTATGGGACTTGTTTGGGTGGTGGAGCTTGGGAAGTATGGGAAGTGGTGCCATAACATTTTTGGTAGGTGGGAAAGGCCTGGAATGAATTCACAGTAGGAGCATCCTGAGGTTGGGCCAATGGTGGGATATAAGTAGGGTTGGTGGGATAAACCGGTGGTTTATGCCCCTTTGCGCAGGCCTGGTACATTTCAGCCATTTGCTGCTTCAGCTTGTACATCTCTTCTTTCATCGCATTAACATCCAGTTCTTCTACCTCTTTTGACGGGTCGACAATACTCGCCTCTAGTTCTTGGTTGGTTATGTTCAGCTTATCTTTTGACCGGGTGTTTTAGGAGTGAGTTGCTAGAATGCCAATCAACTAACCACCTGCTTGGACTCAACATCAACAACAACCTTGTTAGAGATTAGGGCTTTAACAGATTGGTAACCGCACATTTTTGGAAATGAATGCACCTAAGCAATTAACCGTTTCTATTATGCATTTGCTCGGCTGCTTGCGTCATCCCAGCTTTTCCGTTTGCAACTTCTCTTTTTCCCTTTTTTTCTCTTTTTTTTCAATTCTTGCCTTTACTTTCTCTTTGTTTTTATTCTCTCATTTCCCTCTCTTATTTTGCTATTGTTTATTTCTCTCGGTTTCTTATTCTCTCTCTATTTCGTTTCTTTTCCTCACTTTTTTTTCTTGCCTTTCTTTTTCCTCTCTTTTTCATTTGGTTACGGTCGAATCCTATGTAGATTGCCTATGTATCACGACCCCGTCTGAATCAGACCAAGTGTAGTTCTTGGGGATATACATGAAAAATTAATAACAAAAATATTTTGGGATTTTCAATTTTTTTCATAAAGCGAACTCTCAAGACTCAAAAGCAACTAACAGACTCCGCCAAGATGAAAATACAGACTCAAAGAACTAACAGACTTGAACTTAACTGACAGACTTCAAAAGAAGGAAAGTACAGACTCAAGCAAAGATCACAAATACATTAGTGCCTCGAAAACTCTTGGGGCCGCGGGGCGTCATTCGGCATTACCGCGGGCCTAGCTGCAAGATCCCCTTGTAGCCTCTCTAAATCACTCATGATTTGCCGAACAAATATCATCACCACCACAAAGAACGTGGTACGGTTCATATCCTTACATGCCTGGCACTTCACAACAATATAATCGGCAATGGCCCTGATCCATTCTCTGATCCTACCCTTCTCCTGAAGCAGACGCTCGACCTGCCGATTACGTGCTTTTAACACCTGAATCTCATGGAGATGTTGATTTTGCAGCTGTTGCACTTCTTCCTCCATTTGGGCCATAAGATCATAACATTGTTCCCTTTCCGCTGTAAAATCCTTGGCTTATTTGATCATTTTTTTCTCGATAGTGATAACCCTTTCCTTTAACCCCACAACCTCATTGTTGTATTGCTCTTTTAATTATCTAACCTGGCGTGCTCTATCTTTCGAATTCTTAGCCAATTGTGTTCGAACCCTGGCCAATTCATTCTCCGCTTTGTTCAAATCAAAACTATAATCATCCACTTTCTGCCTAAGGTTCTTTATGAGCTTTTCATCCTTTACACCCCTGGCGGGGCTTTTGGCAGCTATTTTCATTTCCCGAATCTGGGCTCGTAAGGCTTCATTTTTGTGGCTAGTTTCTTATTTTCACCCTCGTCGGCCGCAGCTTGCAAACTGTTTTCAAACTGAAGAACCCGGACCTGCATTTGCAATTTTCCTATTTTGGCCCTGTACTCTTTCTCCTTGGTCAACCAAGCCCACTGATCTTGCAACGCCGCAACGAATTCTTGAATGTGAGGCTTTATGGCTGATCTTTCTAGTTCATCTCTTACAGTGTTCTCCTTTCTATACCAGGTAAGATAGGTAGGTGAGACCTCACCTCTAGATAGCTCATGTACTCGAGTGTTCACTGTCAAATACTGGCACTCGTTCCAAATAGAACGAACTGTTTCTTCATAAAATTGGCCGTTGGAGCTAACCTCGACCGCATGAACACTAAGATCTACATCTAGATGCACTACCTGACACCTTCCCAATTGTCTCATCACACGGTATAGAGCGTACGGCTGAATGCCTCGAAGGACCATTAAAAGGAAGTAAGGACCAGTAGCGGGCATATACACAATTTCTTCAACAGGAAGCCAACTTAATATCCACTCTATTTGCCCCGCAGTGATGGAGCGAATGCGGAATACCCAATCTCTAAACCCTTCTAGCAACTTGAACCGATAAATCCTTGTGTCAAACTCTTCAATGCAACTTTTCTCAGTGGACCCATAACTCATATACTGAGGGCGGTGACACAGGTGCTCGATCATCCACATCTGTAATAGAAGATTGCATCCCTTGAAGAAATATGCCCCAGCTTTACAAGCTGTGAGAGCTCGGTATATCTCAGATACTATCATAGGGGCAAGGGTGTTTTTGGCATTGGTAATCAAGACTTTAACGGCTCCAGCCACTCACAAATAAATATTTCCATCTTTCCGGGGAAACACCACAAGGCCTAAGAAAGCTGCCATGAAAGCGAAACACCTATGCTCATCCCATTTTGCTCGGTTCCTTTTGCTACAAACCCCGCTTTCCGGATCGTTGAATCCTCCCACAAGCCCGTACCTCTGGTATATAAAACGTAAAGTGCAAAAACCATCCTCCAACTCGGAATATGGGACTCTATTGCTTATTTTTAGCAAATCCATGAATTTATGAGAGTTAACGTCCCTTGGAACGATCAAATACTTATGCCTTAGACCTTCAGCACTTCCCATATAGCCTACTATCTCTTCCAAGGTAGGTGTGAGTTCAAAATCCGAGAAATGCAAGATGTTGTGAGTTGGGTCCCAAAACGTAACCAATGCCTTTATGAGTCTGCCCTAGGCATTATTTTTAGCAAACCGCCGGTGAGGCCTCCCAAATGTAGCTTGACCTTATATTGCTCCGATTTAACCAAGTCCTCCCACCACATATGCAACTCCAAAGGGATCTTGTTCATAATTATTACTGGCAAACCTTGACCCGTGCTCATTCTGCACATTTATTAAAGTGATTTTAATTAAGAGAAAAACTATGACTCATTTTGACTCAAGAAGAAAAACACCATTTTTTCAGAATGTTTATTTCGAACTAAAAACCCAGTTTTTGCAAATACGGCCTTTCAACACTTCGGGGAAAAATATTTTAAGGTTGTGCTTGCTAACTGGACAAAAATTAAAAGATGACCAAAGGTGGCTGTTCTTGCAAAAACTGCCTTCCGGCGCCCTTTTAGGGACATTCAGCTATTTTGGCAAGAATGGCATCGCCTTACTTATAAAAATAAAATTATGTTCTTTTTGGGCTAATTTTGCAAACAAAAGGGAAGTTGGACCCGATGAGAGTTGCCTACGTATCCCACGCCCTGTGGGAATCAAACTGGCATAGTTTATATATACAGTTCAAATAATATCAAAGCGGTAAAAAGCAACATTTAGCACATTAGGCCAAAACAAGTAATGAAATCAGATAATAAACAAAGCCAAATATAACAATTATTCTAAGCTCGAATTTTGAACCCTGACCAAAAGTTCTGGGTTCTTCTCCCTAGTGGAGTTGCCAGAGCTGTCACACCTCCTTTTTCTACTACACACTACGAAGGGTATAAGGGAGTTTTTCAAATTAAAGGACAACCAAAACGAGATTTATTATTAAAAGATTCAGAGTCGCCACTTGGGATATTTATGGTGTCCCAAGTCATCGGTTCAAATCCCGAATCGAGGAAAAGATTGAGTCTGTATTACAGTCCGCAAACCAGAAATTCGGGTTAGGAATTATGTTAACTTGGGAGAAGGTGTTAGGCATTCTCAAGTTCCGTGGTTCTAGCACGATCGCTCAACTGTTACAAATGGCTTAATTATCTGATTTAAAACATTTAGACCTATGGTGCAATTTTAAACCTTAACCGCTTTTATTTAATTAATTAAAGGAAGATTGCAACGTCATTTAAAATATGTTTCGAAGCGCGTCACATAAACACATCCACAGTTCATAACACATTTTAATTAACGTTGAGTTTTGTATTTGGATCACATAAATGTGCACCCGAGTTTAGGAAGGTAAATTATTAAAATGACGCGCCTACAACAACTACGCGTTAGCAACTTTGCGAGGGCCATAAAATTTAACTAAACGACACGCCTCAAATTCTAAGGATAAATACAGGATTAATTATAACGAGGGCCATGCAATTGACATTTTTGTTTGGCACGGCGCACCTCAATTTATCATAACCAAAAGGTTTCTAAGCTAACTTACGAGGGTCATACACTATGTGATCTCATTTATTTATGGCGCACCTTAATTTTAATTGGAAAGTCTAATTAATTAAAAGAGAAAATTCATCAAAGTTTTAGACCTAAATACCCTACACAAAAATGGGAGTAAACAATTCCAACTCAGGCTTAATTTTGGGCCCTCTTTATGGCAGCTTGGTCATCAGCAGAAAATGGGACCGCCGATCGAGTCCCTGAACTTTCAAGTATTGAATTATTCAAAAGAAAATAAAGTGAATCCAATTCCCAAGTCTTTATAAAATTAATTTTGAACCACCTGGGCCTCTATTTGACCAATTTATCCATTTGGCCCAAATGATACGGAATGCACATAACCTAATTCACAGTGCCTCAAACGAATGTAATGCTTAATATACCAATCAATTTACTTCAAGTCAATTTAAAACAAACATTGAATCCTCCTTGAATAATATAGAACTCATGTTTGGCCCTTTTCAAAAAAAAATATTATGTGAATTAACAAGTCAAATTTCACTTTAAAACAAATACCCAGGCTCATCATGCTAAGTGTCCCCACATTTACAACAATTAAGATAGCAACCACGAAACCTCAATCCCTAAACTAATTAATTAACTTTCTCGACTAAATACATACCCACCTTTAAGAATCAACGTGACACAATGAGAGTATACAAGAAATAACAGATACTTATAACCATAATAGTCTTCTAGCCTCGAAAAAAAAACTAGCAAAATCAGTAAGACCTGAGTTTCCAATTAATTCTAAAGCTTAAGAACCAAAACAAAAAATAGAGGAAGATCACTCCAGTTGGACACACAATCATTTCAGACTCTCACATAGCAGGCTTGGCATGCCTGGAATAATACTATTTTGAAGTTTAAAGCAGTCCATTCATTTACCTAGAGTTCGAACAATATCACAACCCGAACATCCTGAAATTATACACTAGATATAAGCAACTAAATAACACTAATTATTAGCATGAACCAACACTCAACCAAACCAGAAGCTAAATTAAACGAGGTGAAGCATTTAATCACATATAATGGTAAGAATTAACAGTAAATACATCAAAGCTTTGAGATGTCTATTCGAATTTCAACTTTAACTTCTAATGCGTCATACATGCTAATCAATGCTCAACTCCATGATAAGTATGGGTAGTGTACCTGGAGATTATAAAAAGGAAAAGAGATTATCACAGTAAACACCGACAGCAGTAGCACTCAACACCCAAAAGTGAACCAGCAGACTAGTTTTGAAACCAACAGATGAGATACAGCAGTCCAGACACCAGTTTCAAACTCAATGAATCAACAGACCCCAAACCAGACATTAATTGAACCAAACTCAGACCATTTCGACTTCAAATGAAGCAACAAATTTTAAAAGAGCAAAATCTCAAGACTCAAGGAGAATTCTAATAGAACAGTAAACTTTCAGGCAGAATTCTAATGGCAGAATTCTAATGACTTTTTTTCTGAGTTTTTATCACTGAAGTCCTACCTTGGAAGGCTAGAATAAGTTGCTTTTATAGGCAAGCAAATAGGGCAGACCTTAACAGTTTAGTTTTACACCTATAGTCCCTTTCTAATTTTCATTTTTAGCTTAACAGTCCTTCATTTATTAACTTCTAACCCAAGCTAACCTTTCACACTTCTGAAATTCAATTAAAACCCCATACTAGAAGCTTCCTATTTCTGGTACACTAAGATTCCCTTTCCCAATTACCTAAACTACCCCTTAGACCTCTGAAAATTACCCCTCCAACCCCAGTATTGGGTCAAGTTGACCCGAATCAAATTGGTATTGGGTATGCAACCCAAATTGGACTTCCTTTTGGGCTTTCTGGCTCAATTTTGAGTTCTTAGCTCTTAATTCAAATGAGTCCAATTAGAAGGGGAAACCCAAAATTTCTGTTTACTTAATGGAAAAATAGAACAAAAGTGAAACAAAACTAAAAAAAAGGAAAGAATAAAAAACAACTGCTTGACAAAATTACAGCCATGCAAGCATAAAACAATTCGTGCAAAAAAAAACATGAAAACTAAAAGATGAAGTAGAAAGAGATGGAGGAGAGAAAGAAGCATAATAATAAAAAAAAAAAAAGAATAAAAGACAGAGAGAAATAACTAAAAGGGCTCGGATAGTGCAAGGTAGTGACGAATCTTCAAATCCCCAGGTTCTTGGCTTAATTTGAGATTAATCGTGTGTTTCTCATAAAAAACATGCGAATAACATCAGACTGAGCCTAAATCTTAGAAGAAACCTCAAATTGGACAATTTGGGATTTTAGGGTTAGGCCTTTGATCTAAAATTCGAGGAGTTCAAAGGATATTCGAGGAAAAATATTTGTAGATTCGACATGAGGGAGGCATGGGGGTTTTAGGGTGTTAATTTGGGAGTGATTGGGGCCAGCGCCGCCACTGGAGAAAATAAAGATGGCTCTAGGGTTTCCAAAATTGGAGGCGTTCCACTGGTATTTGGGAGAAACAAAGTGTGATATGGGTGTGAGGGAAGGGAGACGAAGCTGGGGTGTGAATTTGAGGGCCATCTGAGACTTGCCGCAGCAGTGGGGCAATTTTCGACGGCGGCTGGCGGCGGCGTTACAGGGGAGGGGAATTAAGATCTGAGAGAGACGAGTGGGGTGGGGGGTTGGAGTTCCGACTGTTTAGTACTGGGAGTCCCTCAGTTCCAAGCCTTAGGATCAAAGATCCTCGACGGCTCCGATGATTACAAGCCAAAACCAAGTCGTTTTGATTAGTTGGGGGCGTACTGGATTTGAGACGGTTTTGGGTCAGGTAAAAGGTTATTTGGGGTGGGTAAAGGGGTGATTTGGTGTGAGCTTTTGACCTGGGCTGATAAAATGGCCCAAAACACGAAAACAGTTTTAATTCAACCTTTTCTTTTTCCTTTTAATCTTTCTTTTCATTTCATTTTCAGATTTTTTTTTGGTTGAAAACAAAATTAAAAATAAAAGCCAAAACCTGATTTAAAATCAAAACTAACTAATTGCTTTTTCTCAAAAATTAATTAAGTCCTAATTGAAAAAGAAAATCATGACAAATTCAAAAATTAAAAGTTAAAAATGCAAAAATAAACTATTTTTTGTATTTTCTTTCATTCTTTGTAACATTAATTAAATAATTAACCTAAAAAAATATAAAATTGGATCCTAAATGCAGATGCACTATTTTTGTAATTTTTATGCATAGAAAAAAATACACATAATTAATAGAAAAGGCCACAAAAATTTCACAAAATTGCAGATAATGGAAAAATTATTTTGTTTTGAATTTATGGGAGTAATTCATATAGGGCAAAAATTACGGGCTCACAGCGGGCACTTGCATTATAAGTTCTACAGATCTTAGCGGGGTTCCGCCATCTTTTAATGGTTGTGACGATATGCCGCAGCTTGCAGCTCTGCTTTATTCGATTTCCCCTGGTCTGCGGAGCTGGATCCGGGTTTGCTTGCTTGGTGATGCTTTGTGGTTACCTTTGTTAGATGGCATAATTGTTGCTATTTCGGGTCTGTAACTCCGAGCATTTTGTGATTCTCGTGGTGGGCCACGGTTTTCTTGGAGGTGTTTTGGTTGAATAGATCTGAGCCACCCAGAGTTCCCGGCTTCACTTATGGTAACCACTATGCTTGGATCTATAACGTTGAAGTCGAGCTCTATCGGGCAAGGTTTCCTTGCCGATTGCGTCTTGTTGAATTTCGTACCATTTGAGGTTCCTTGAAGGTATCGTCTTCTGGCTACTGCCTTGTTGTTGTGAGATGCGCTATACCTTGGATCGTCTCTTCCGTTCGTGTCGTGTGGATGATGGCTCCATTCAATTCAGTGCTGGCTTCTCTGTTGGGAATCTGCCTGGATACGCTGATCCCGAGGAGGTTTTTCGAGGATTGTCCGCGGCTCTGACTTGGGTCTGGTATTGGTTGCTGGTATATGACCAAGCCTCGATAGGATATTCGACTAAGCTTCGCTTGAACTGCTCCAGAACCGCCGGGTATGCTTTATTTTGGTTTTGGGCGAAGGCCCGTGCCACCCCACTATTCGGGACCGGGAGCGGTCTCGTTCGTCTTGTCGGAAAGCGGGGTGCGGCTTCTTATGATACTTTATTTCTTCTTCTTCTCTTGGTCTTCGGTGCATTGATCCCTTTTGGCATTATTTTGATGGTGTTGGAGTGTGCTTCGACGCATCGCGCTAGTACGGTGAGCGGGTCACCGAGATTAGATGTCAAACAATGATGTTACGTTGTGGTTTCTTTCGGGGGAATTTATTCAAATCTCCTTATCGAGACGGGCCCTAGTTCTCTATTTTTGAGGTCGCCATTCCTGGACGGGCATGCATGAGTGGTGATGCACCTGTGAGGACTTAGGGTCCTGTCAATTCCAGGGAATTTTGTTGTTTCTGACTTTTGCGAAATAAGTCCCGGGATCATATCTCTAGGAGATGGTTGTTGTAGGAGTCTCCGCGAGCATGAGTCGATTAACACGTAATGTCTTCCTCCATCCTCACTGTTGCAGGATAGGTTGTTTGTTCGTCGTTTCCCGAAACCTCGGGTACTGGCTCGGAGCGAGGAGATATTCTGGTTGCTGCCTTGAGAGTCTGCGGGTGGCTTCGTAGCTGAGAGATAGCCAAATGTTGTTCCTGCAACGTTTCAAAAATAATACAAAGATTAACTTCCCATTCTACCGGGGCTGGGATTTTTTGGGCTTCCTGTTGGTTAGCGTGTTACATGCCACCGTTGAAGTGCAAGAATTCGTTACCCCGCTGTGCAACATACGAATTCTCGTCCGCTCGAACCGATCTAGATGCATTATCGAGGTCCCACAGTGTCGCGCCAGCCGCTAGGACATCCATATTGTTTTCTTTGCAATTTTTGGGTTATCGTCCTCGATTTCCCTTATCGAGTTGATCATTAACCTGAAATCGAAATATCTTGGGCAAGAAAAAGTGTGAAAGATATCCTACATTTGAGTGACGAAACTAGCAAGAAAATAATCACTATTATTTTTAGCCCCACGGTGGGCGCCAAACTGTTTATCGTGAAAATGGTAACAACGATTAAATTTGTAAATAGGATTGTAAAAATACGTGATCTATTCCCAAGCTAGTTTGTAGGGGTGATTGGTGTTAAAACATGAAGTAAGGCGATAATGATCGAGTTAGCCAAAGCGATAATCGAACCAGTAAGGAGACATTCACGGGCGTAGAGCAAGCCAGTAGATACCTCGAGGCCAGGCCTCGAGCCTATCACGGTCTTATCGAGGGTAGTCGGAAAGGGGATAATAGGTAAGGATATAGATAAAGAAGGCTTTTTACCGTCAATCTGAAAGTAAATAATAAAGAACAAACGAAGAACAATGAAATGCTAGGGCGACCTCGGGGTCGATGAACACTGATAGCTTAGAAAAAAGAAAGAGAGAGAAATATTATTTCATTATGGAGAAGTTGAGCAACATCAGCCCCTTACAACGTGGGGTGAGTCCCCCTTATATAGGTAAGGGTACTCGGTAAAGTACATATATATTATTTACAAGAGTAGAAAGATGGGACGGCCTGACGCAAGTCCTCTCAGTAGGCTATAGATAGACCGGTCCTGTCAGGTGTAGCCATGTGTTTAGGAGACCTCCTCTCTTATCCTAACTTCGGACACTGCTTCCTCCAATTCGGACCGCGATGAGCCCTGAGGCCGAGAACTCGATCGTGGCCTTCTACCCTCGGGGTCTCGGGGAAGGCTTCCAAAATGTCTCGATAGCAAAATATCAAGTCTTCTGATTTTACCGCGTACATCTATCACATTAACCTTTTAACAATCTACCTCATTGCCCTTACTCGACACTTGGTTCCCCAAGACTATACCTTCATATACCATAAAATGGAAATTTTCCCAATTGAGTACCACATTAGTATCGATACACCTCTTAAAAACTCTTCTCAATTTATAAGGCGATCATCTAATTAGTTCGCCACCACTGAAAAGTCATCCACGAAAACCTCCATTATTTCCTCAACCATATATGTGAAGAAGGCCATCGTGCACCTTTAGAATGTGGCGGGTGCGTTGTATATGCCAAATGGAATTCTACGAAAGGCATAGTTACCATAAAGGCAAGTGAAAGATGTGTTATCTCTATCCTCCGGGGCAATAGAGATCTGATTATACTCCGAGTATCCATCCAAAAAGCAGAAGTGGGACCTCCATGCAAATCTATCTAGCATCTGATCAATGAATGGCAGTGGGAAGTGGTCTTTCCGGGTAGCCTTGTTCAACCTTTTGTAATCCATACAGATTCGCCAACCTTTTCTTGTTAAAATCAACTTGTTATTCAGATTTTGCACTATAGTCATACCGCCCTTCTTTGGCACACACTGAACTGGGCTGACCCAGTTACTGTCAGAGAAGGGGAAGATGATTTCCGCATCTAACCACTTGATCACTTTTTTCTTCACCATTTCTTTCATGTTGGGGTTCATCCTTCTTTGATGTTCTCTGGAAGGTTTGTGCCAATCTTTGAGTGGCACTTATGCATACAAAACACCAGGTTGATAATCTTAATATCTGCAATGGTCCAACTAATTGCAGTCTTGCACTCCATCAACACACGCAAAATTTGTTCTGCCTGCACATCTAGCAAACTAGATGAGATAATAACAGGTAAAGTTGAGTTAGGTCCCAAGAAAGCATACCAAATATGAGGTAGTAGTGGATTGAGTTCCAATTTTGGTGTCTCTTCTATCGATGGTTTAGCTGGAGGAGTTTTCATTTCTTGTAAGTGTAAAGCCTCAAATTCAAGCTCCTTTTTTAAAACCCTTGGCCTTCAAGAGTCAGTACCCACTTTCCCAAGTCTTCTCCATTTGATTCAGCTAAGTTTTATGAGACAGGATGCATTCAAGTTCTCATCTTCCTCCTCCAAAATCACATCCACAGCTTCTATTAAAGAGCAATTAGCAAATTCGCTTGGTCGTGTCATGGATTTCTGCACATTGAATATTATTTCTTTATTATTTAGTCTCATTTTTAGCTCTCTAGTTTTGACAATCAATTAAATCTCTCCAGTTGCCAAGAATGGTCTTCCTAAAATTACAGGAATCTCTTCATCAATGCGCCAGTCCAAAGACAAACTCCACTGGGAACACAAACATTCCAACCTGTACTAATACATCATCAAGGATACCTGATGGCCTCTTCACTGTCCGATCGGCTAGATGTAGTAGCATGGATGTGGGTCTTACTCTTCCAGTGCCTAAACTTTTCTAGATAGACAAGGGCATTAAGTTTATGCTTGCCCCCAAATCACACAATGCTTTAGCAAAAGCATAGCTGCCTATCGTGCATGGGATTGTGAAACTCCCTGGTTCTGATAACTTTTTAGCTATGGGTCTCGTCATGACTGCACTATATGTCGGTGTCAATATAACAGTGTAAAGGTCTTGGAAGTCAAATTTGCGAGACATTAGATCTTTCATCATTTTGGCATACCTAGGCATCTCCCGAAAATGTCCATCAGTGGAATGTTCACCTAGATTTGTTTCAACATATCCATGAATTTCTTGTACTGCTCATCTTTATGATATTTGGCCAATATATGTGGGAATGGTGATGGAGGTCGCTTCTTTCTTGTCATTTGAGCTTTATCTTGCTTAGACATTGTTTCTACTATTGTTTCTTGTGCTACCTCAATCTCCTTCGCAACCACCTTTTTAGCTATGGGTTTTTACTGTCACTTCAGTTAACCCTATTGAATCATCTATCTCAATGGGTACTGGTACAAATGTTTCAGTAGGTCGACTTTCGTGAGCAATTTCTTACTCCAGATATGGGTCTCTACCAATTCATAGACTTACTACCATAAGTTGTTTTGGGCACTTCTCGTTTGGATTGATTTCTGTGTCTACAGGTAACGTCCCTTTGGGGACAATTATTTAGAGCCATCAAAATATGTCCAAATTGAATCTCCATACCCTTTATCACTGATTCATGTGAGTCCACTCTCTCATGCATTTTTCTAGTGGACCCAATTAGTTGTTGTAGCATTATGTTGTCGTTGTTCAACATCCCCTTGAGTTTAGCAAACCCATCATCTTGTCCTACAATTTGTTGTTGTTGAGGTTGTTGATAAGCTAGCTATTGATTTTGCTGGTTGTAACCCTGTTGCCTTTAGTAAGGAACCACTTAACTCTGTGGTCACATAGCTCCAGGATTATTGCTCTTATTGTACTGTTGTTGTGCTGGTCTATAATGTTGATTATGTTATCCCCAATTTTGACTATATTGCCTCTGTCCCCCAGAGTTGGCCACATAGTTCATATCTTCCTGATATTGCTGATTGTCACCTTCCGCACTCCACAAGCAAACATATGATTGGTTAATGCATGGTTTACATAAGCCCTATTAGTTGCGCTTGCGTGTACATGCTGCTTCTGGCTTGATTACTCGATCTTTTTGGTGAGGATACTCATTTGCGATATTAGAGTGGCCATGTTTTTAGCTATGGAGTTATTTGGGTCCAAAGCCTCTGAGTGAACTAAAGGAGTGATCATAGAGTCTTTTTTTATCCATCCTGAGTTTTAAGCCATTTTATCAAGTAGGATCTTGCATTCTCTTAATATTTTGCTAAAAACAATGCTCCATCTGCTGAAGCATCAACATTGGCCTTTAAGCCATCTGGTAGTCCCATGTAGAACCTCTGCTCCAACATCTGATCTGGAATGCCATGATGTGAGCACTTAACTAGCATACCCTTGAACCTCTACCACGTTTCTTGTAGTGATTATGTTGGCCTCTGCCTGAAGCTCAATATATCATTGATTTGTTTGGCAGTCTTATTGGGTGGGTAGAACTTGTTCAAATATTGCTTGACTAATTCCTCTAAAGTAGTGATGGATTTTTTGGGGAGTGAATTAAGCCAAGTTTGTGTTTCTTCTGTCAGCGAGAATGGAAAGAACAATAGCTTTATTGCTTCCGGCGTCACATTAGGTTGCCATTGCATGACACATATCGATAGGACATTTTCAGATGCTGCTAAGGATCTTCAATGTATGACTGTGAGAACAGTCCCTTGTTCTACAAAAAATGTAGCAAGTTGTTTGCGATTTGAACTGATTTCGCTTGTATCTGAGGGATTGTAATTGTGGTTGACAGATTTTCGGCGGTGGTTTGTGCCCAATCATACAATTATACTTCTGGTATAAGAGCCACCACACCCTGATTGTTTCGGTCATTCTCATTATTTCTATTGTTTGGATTTTCTACTCCATGTTCCATGTCAGGTTCAATTTGTTCAATTGAGTTCTGTTGCCATTTGCCCTTCTTGTTTGCCTGATTCAATGCCTTAAAAACTTTCACAGGATCTGATTGTCATGATCCAAAATCCATTAAAGTTCGTGATGGCGCCAGACACCACTTTCGAGAAGGCCAACACCAAATAGTTAATTAAATACTCATTTTCAATATTTCTAAAACCATAAACTTTCCTTTAATTTAACTAGTAAAAGATTAACTTTAAAGAATAATAATGTCACGCCCCAAAATCCGAGGAGCGCCGGTGTAAACCCGACTGAGCAAGCCTGGCAGGTTGCATGCATACTACCCAACCCAACTGATAATTAAATAAGGGATGGACTTCATTAAAAATACTTAGTAAGTATTCTATTAACAATTCCATTTCATTTCCATTAGCCGCTTAAATCATAATTATCAAATATTACAAGTTTTGTAAATCATTGCCAAATATCAATATTTCGACCTTAATTTCCAATACCCAACACAACCCACAACCTGCCTACGGAGCCTCTAAGTATAACTGAAGAATAATACAAAAATGCCGGTAACAAGGCTCCGGCTATACCTTATACAAATACAGAAATAAAACTCCGGGACGAACAGCGGCATAAGCCACGCAAGGCCCCGAGGGGAAAGAGGCTCACCAATATAGTTGATGGAAAGTAGAGGAGGTGCTACTGCCGGTGGACTGAAGTGCCTGCTATAGCTCCACCTACAGTCATAACACGAATGTAGCGCCCCCCGGCAAAAGGGACGTCAGTACATTTGAATTGTACTGGTATGTATAACAAACCTTACCCTGAGTAACCTCAAGCCATACACAAGTATTGAACAATAGAAGGAAGCAACAATTGAGTACACACAAGGAAGACAATCACGGCAAACAGGTTAACAAACTCTCCTTTCCCCATCATCATTTCCACATTTTCAATTTCACAATGTTCTCATATTTCATTTCAATAGT
>MU703586.1:206358-242911 GCA_026770625.1 Nicotiana glauca
CGGGCTTGGATGACTTTGGAAAATCAGTTGAAGAGGATGAGACTCTCTCTCTCAAGAACCCTCTCTTCCTTCTCTCTAGTTCTACCCAGAAAATGTGTAAAAATGAAGTGTTGGGTCGTTTTATTGAAGAAGAGATCGGGTTGAAAAATTAGAAAATCTAGAGCCGAGTCAGGTCTGCGGTCGAACTCTGCGATCGCAGAGTGGAAATGCGTTCTGCATAATGGACCGCAGAAGTGTTCCAAAAACCTGAATTCTCTGCCTGGGTTTGCGACAGAAATGCGGTCCGCATTACAATTCTGCGGTCGCATAATGCACCGCAGAATTGACCTCCACAAATCCCTGAGGAACTTATGTGATGATTATCCGGTCCGCATATTGATTATGCGATCACATAGTGGACCGCATTTTCAACTTCAATTTTGACAATTCTTCTGCTTCACTCTCCGGCAGGAATGCAGTCCACATAGCTGATCTGCGACCGCATTCTGGACCGCATAAATGACAATTTTCTGGAAACTTGATTCTTTTGATTTTTAAAGCTTAGATCACTACCAAGGGTCCGAACCGCGGCGAGCTTGCGAGCCGCGAAGAATTCTACACATTCCTAACATATATTCAGACCTTGGCACTATGAGCTACTAGGTTTTAAGCAAAAAATTTTATGGGGCCTTACAAATAATAATAACGTTTTTCAATTTCAATACTAAATATCCCACAATCATCCCAGAACCTGGTGTCACAAGTGGATGAGTATTTACTAGGAAATAAAATAAGATACAATAACTTTCCAGAATACAAATTTGGACAGAATGGAATATACAAATACTTTGAAAGAGATTCTCCTGGCTGAGGATAGTCACGTAAGATGCAGCTCACCTAAGTCCCCGTGTTAACCATGCCGCTGCACCCACAAGGCCACAAGATATATAGATGCATGTACAAAAAAAATGTACAACAAGTGTAGTACGAGTACGAAAACAACGCGTACCCAGTAAATATCTAGTCTAATCTCGAAGAAGTAGTGACGAGAGGCCAACTCCGAGACTTACTATGGCCAAAAATAGTATACTCATAATATGATTAATCATGGATTTTTATAAAACGACTATAAACTCAATAACATGAAACAAGTAAACAATTATTTTATTAATAGAAGATTTCCAACTTTATTATTATCATTTATCAACTTATCACATGCCAATAAGGCAATATCACTTACTATCAATGCCAAAGCAATCAATTCAATTATGCTCAAGTAATGTCGAGGTTGTACGGCCAGATCCAACATAATATTAAATTGTACACTGCCGGAGGGTCAAACCGCACGAACCATAGATGCATCTATTAAATCTACTGAGGCGTTCGGCCCGTTCAAAAAAGGGAAAACACAATCAAATAATCAATCAAGTATTTATTCAAGGAGCATTTATCAAAGGAAATGTCAATCCTCTTTTAACGATCAAGAAAATGAAGTTTAACCTTTTAAATTATCATTTACTAATTCGATATGATTTAAGCAGTTTAAATGGACAATAAGGTTACAAATATTGCAATATAGCATGCTTTGGCGTCCTAGACTACCCGGACTTTAGCATAATAGTATCTACGCACAGATTCGTGCGTACGTACGTAGCCCCCACGAATAGAAGCAGATATTCAATAATTTCACCTATGTGGTTAATTCCTTCTTACAAGGATAGAAAGGAGACTTACCTCATCTCAAAGCCTACTTTCCTGTCCAAGAATGAGCTCAAACCCTCGGTGCCGAACAATCTAAAACTATTTAAATGATGTACAAACACATCGATATGCGCTTAGAAATTCATATTCCAACAATTAAGGTGATTACCTATCCCCGAATGCAAGATTACTAAAATTCGCCCCCCGGGCCTGAATTTCAGAAATTTTCGAAGAAAGTAGTTACCCATAACCTTATGAAGTCAAATATATGATTTTTTACAAAATTCGATAACTATTTTCGTGGTCAAACCAAGGTTTTCATCTAAACCCTTGATTTCACCAATTTTTACATGTTAATCTATCCATAATCTAGGTATTAAACTCATTTAGTGTAGAATTACTTACCTTAAAGTGCTAGATGAGAACCCCTCTTTCAAAACCTCAAAAAATCGCCTAACACATGAAAGGAAATGAGCTAAATGGTCTATGTCTCGAAATTAATATTTGTGCACAGGCCTCAAATACTACATTTGTGACACCTGGCTTGCAAATGCGAAGGTTGAAAATGCGACACAATCATCGCAAATGCGAACCCCAGGCTTCTACTGCCTAGGTCGCAAATGCGACCCAGAACTCTCAAATTTGAACCCTATCGGGATCGCAAATGCGACTGCCTTTCTCGCAAATGCGATCCAAGCCTAGGCTAGGCATCTTCGAAATTGCGAAGCTTTCTCGCAAATGCAAACCAATACACACATTTGTGATGCATGATGCCAGCAAAAGAACACCAAAAAAGTGAAGCTTCCAAACACCCAAACTTGGTTCAAAACCATCCAAAAACACACCCGAGGCCCTCAAGACCTTAACCAATTATACCAGCGCGTCCTAAAACACATTACAAACTTAGTTGAGCCTTCAAATCACCTAAAACAACTATTAAATCATGAATCATACCCCAATTAACACTTTATGATTTCTAAAACTTCAAAATTCTTCATTCGATGCCAAAATCTATTAAATCATGTTTGATTGACCTCAAATATTGCATAAGTCACGTTTGACATTACAGACCTACTCCAACTTCTAGAATCGGAATCCGACCCTGATATCAAAAAGTCCACTTATAGTCAAACTCCTCAAAAATCTTCAAATTCTAGCTTTCGCCAAACGACTCCAAAATGCTCTCCAAATACACGAATCACCACGCGGAGCTATTCCTAGACTCGAAATCTCAAACGGATATCGATAATATTGAAATGCACTTCAACCAAAATACTAACTTCCATAATAGGCGCCGAAACGCTCTCGGGTCATCCAAAACCCGATCCGGACATATGCCCAAGTCCGAAATCATTATACGGATATGTTGGAAATTTCAAATCCCGATTCCGAGGTTGTTTCCTCAAAAATAAAACCTTAGTGAATTCCCCCAACTTAAAGCTTCCGAAATGAGAATTTTCTCTCTAAATCAATTCCGAACTCCCCGGTATTCAATTTCAACCACGCGTACATGTCATAATATATGAGGTGAAGCTACTCATCACCTAAAACCACCGAACGACAAGCTAGAGCTCAAAATGCCATCCGGTCATTAGATTCTCTCCCACTTAATCATATGTTCGTCCTAAAAAATGCTAAGAATTGCGCTGGAGTTGTCCAAAATCACTGCTAAACACCTCGTGCACCTACCTGTGCCTCCACAACTCTATTTAGCATGCTAGCTCGAGCCTTTCTGAAGATTCCTCTTTTACTTAGTTAGCCTTAGAGCCAAATTCCAATATCCGAAATTCTCTGCCATGCCTGTTTTTATCATACAGACACCGCATCAATCACTACACGATGCACCAATACATGATTTCATACATTTTCCCAATCCACACTATACAGTAGTTGAAATTTTACTAATTCGATGCTCACAGTGCACCTCATGTCATATATAAGCCTTGTTCCAACTCTTGCAATACCGCACGATGTAAGAGATGTGTAGAAATTCATAACCAACTACTAACTCAACAAATCATTGAATCTCTCCTCTTGACTAGAATCATCACATCATTATGAACCAAATAATGGTATTTTTTCTTTAAATGCTTCAAATAATTCGATCGCACTGATCCCAGATCCAATAATCGTATCTCGCCCACTACGAGTTGCTTAGGCAATAAGCCACTTCAGACACGACCAAAGGTCTCCTATAATGCCACAATTTCCAACAAGAAACCAACTCGAATGTGATAAATAAGGAAAACTAACTCTAGAAAGGACTACTCAACCCATGTAACTAATTAGACAACCAAAAATGTCACGCCCCAAACCTCGAGGAACGTGACCAGCACTCGATCGAGTGAACTAGACCGAGCAAGCATATCTAACCTTTCTCATCCGACTCATTCTATATCCGAAGAAGAAATGCATTACCAATTACTAAACATGGGAGGGAGAGTTGTTAAATAAATACATTAACATTGCTAGTTAGATTCTTACTTAGGTGCAACATGCCATAGTTGAGTTTCCAAAAGTACATACAATTAACAGTCTAGTGGAGAAAAGTTTCAAATACAATGTGATCCTATGAACATCCCGACAACCATCCATGACCACATAAACATCTATGGAGCCTCTAAGAATACAGAAGACCAAAATGATAATACCGGCAACAAGGCCCTGGCCATACCTCAAAATATGGAAATTTACATAAAAGAAGAACTACAAAACCACTAAGAGGAATGTGGGCTCATAAAGACAGCTGTGAAAAGAGCAAGAGAGCACCAGTATCTACGATCGTCACTATCAACAACGGAACCACTTACATCCATTCAAAGATGTAGCGCCCCCGGTAAAAGGGACGTTAGTACCATCGAATAGTACTAATATGTAAGGCAAACACAATTCTTAATAGGATGAACAGTGAACAATATAGGGTAGTTATAACATAAACAAGTACTTTACAAGATTACAAGGAAAAACACCAAACAAGGTTCACGTGGTTTCGGTTATGTCTTTCCATTCCTTTAGGTTAATGTTCTTTAGTGCAAAGTGCCATAACTTATAATATAATGCCACTGTGATTTTTACACGGATACTGGCCTCGGCCCGACTGGCTAAGCCATACTAAGTGAGACATATCCAAGTCCACAATGATATTAAGAAATCCAATATAAATGCCATCATGTGTACAACATGGCGTCCGATCTCGGTCCGATCTCGGCTCGATCGTTTAAGCCATCTCACTTGGGACATAACCTCTTTTAGTTACTCCTTAGTTCCCATTTCCTTCCATTTTTCCCATTACATGGTACAACACCTGTTTTGATTAATTTATTTCTTGTCACTTGGATACATTGTTACAACACATGTCTTCCCTTTATTAATTCGTTCATACAACTTCATCATCCGTGTTGATAGGGGGGCTATCATATAAGTCATGCACACATAAGAAAATAACGAACACTTGGAGAACATAATCACATTTTCAACTATCATGATTTCCGAGTAAACACATAGAACAATTTTGGGAGAAAAGTCTGTCACCCAACACATTAATGCAATTCATCAAGTATGATCAATTCGAAACTCACGCTAACTATTTGGACACTAAAAAATCAACACGAAGAAGAATAGGGTTAGCCATACATACCTTAATGGAGCTTTCTTAAACCCTTACAATAAATTTTGGAACTTCCTAGAAACTTCGATCTATTTTATGAGAATTACAAATTGAGCCAAAAATTAGAGACATGATTAAGATTCTAGCTCATCTGAGTATATTGTCAAGCATTGGGTGTGCATTGTGGTTTTAGGACTCCCCCTTTGTGAGATATTTTCATCACCTTACACCCCAATTGCCATCTTTTTAACTTACCATCTTCCCACACCCCATTATCACTCAGGCATGCAAGATAGTCAATTCTTATACCCACGAACTCACCCGCGATCACTTATTTTAGTAGAATTTCGAAATTATAGATTAGGGCACAAGTTCTTACCTCTTAGGATGAAGACCTAGCAGATTTTACTTGATAATCTTCAAGGGCTTAGGCAAAGATCAAATGGGGACTTGATGAAGACCACCTTGTCTCTCTCTAGAACTTCCTCTCTCACTCTATTTTTTGGAGAATCCCATAAAAGGGGTCTAAGGGGGTGTTTTTAGTGGAATGGGGTCGGGTTTAAAAGTTAGAAAATAGGAGCTCCGACAAAATCTGTGACCGCATATGTGATTGAATAATGGACATGCATCCTGCAAAAGGCACCGCAAAATGGTCCCCAAAACTTGAAAAAACTACCCGGGTATGCGACTAGAATGCGGTCCGCATACCTATTCTACGGTCGCATAATGCACCGCAGAACTACCCCTCACAAAAATTCAAAGGGGATTATGCGATAACTATGCGGCCTGCATATCGATTATGCGATCGCATAATTAGTCACATAATTGACCTCAAAATTAACCAACAAACTGTCTGACTCTGTGGAGACTATGTGGTCCGCATAGTAATTATACGATCTCGTTATGTACCACAGAAACGCACTTTTTTGGGAAAACATTATTCCTTAACTTTTTAATGCACATATCAATCCAACACATATTCCTAACTTGGCACTACGAGATCTCGGGTTTTTAACTAAAAATTTCACGGGGCCTTACATCCTCCCCCGCTTAAGATCAATCGTCCTCGAATGAGGATCAAGGTTCACTCATTTGCAATCCTTATGCAACTCCTGCTTTTTCACACCATGACACATATCAATAGCCCTGAATTGGTTAACTCCCTAAATTTCCAAAAAATTTTGCCAGAGTTTCCTTTGTATCTCGGCCTAATATCCTATCAGAGAGCCCTAGAAACATATACTAACAGTATTTACACAATCCTTATACATGACATATCTTGCAACAACACCAACCATGATCGTAAAGGCAACATATAATCGAAATAGGACAGTTCTACATAGACCAATTCATAGGATACAGAGTTCATAGGAACTAAATTCATAAGAGCTAATACATGGCTATACAAACAAATATGGGTACTTCTTTTACATTTCTTCCTCGGCTTCCCAAGTGGCTTCCTCAACCTGCTGGTTTTGCCATAACACTTTAACGAAGGCAATATCTTTGTATCTCAACTTCCAAACCTGCCTGTCAAGAATGGCAACTGGAATTTCTTCATATGGAAATTCTTCATTAATCTCAATAGTTTCAACTGGCAAAATTGTGGACGGATCCCCCACTACCTTCTTCAACATAGACATATGGAAGACTGGGTGTACCAATGACATCTCAGGTGGCAGCTGAAGATTGTATGCCACCTGACCAATTCTCTGAATGATTATGTACGGTCCGACATACCTCAAACTCAATTTTCCCTTCTTCCCAAACCGCATGATACCCTTCATGGGGGAAACCTTAAAAAATCCCCAATCATGTGCGACGAATGTCCAAATAAGACTTTTGGAAACTCTGAGTAGTTTTCAACCTTTCCCTAATCATTTTGACTTTCTCCATGGCCTGATGCACAAGGTCCAACCTTATTATTTCCGCTTCTCCTACCTTGAACCACCCAATGGGAGACCTATATCTCCTATCATACAATGCCTCGAATGGTTCTATCTGGATACTAGCATGGAAGCCGTTGTTAAACTCAAATTCTATGAGTGGCAAATGGTCATTCCAGCTACCTTTGAAATCAAGAGTACAAGCACACAACATGTCCTCAAGCGTTTGAATAGTCCGCTCCGCCTGCCCGTCGGTCTGTAGGTGAAAAGTCGTGCTAAGAATTACCTGCATACCTAAACCTTACTGAAATTTCTTCCAAAAGTTGGTCGTGAACTGAGCCCCTCGATCTGAAATAATTGAGATTGGAGTGCCATGCAACCTGAATATTTCCTTGATATGCAATCGAGCATACTGTTCCGCTGTGTTAGTACATTTAATTGATAAGAAGTGCAATGACGTTGTGAGTCAATCCACGATTACCCAAATTGAGTACAACTTACGTGGAGTGCACGGTAACCCACCACAAAATCCATATTGATCATTTCCCATTTCCACATTGGAATTTATATACTCTGATTTAACCCACCATGCCTTTGATGTTCGGCCTTCACTTGTTGATAGTTTGAACATTTTTCCGTAAAGTTCGCCACATCCTTTTTCAAGTTGTTCCACCAATAAACTTCCTTGTGATCATGATACATTTTTGTAGAACCTGGGTATACAGAATACCTGGAAGTGTGAGCCTCTGCCATGATCCTTTCCTAAAGACCGTCAATATCCGGAACACATAGGTGACATTGGCACCGTAGGGTACCATCATCCATCCCAAAGGAAAAAGTTGTGGCCTTGTATTTATGAACCCCCTCTTTCAGTTGTGCTAACAATGGATTATTGAATTGCTTCTCCTTCACCTTTTCAACACGTGACGATGCAGCCCTATTCTGCACAATCACTCCTCCTTCATTAGTGTCTCCAAGGCGAATTCCCAAACTAGCCAACTAGTGAACCTTTTAGGCCAAGAGCCTTTGATATGCCTCCAAATGAGCCAAACTCCCCATAGATTTCCGGCTAAGAGCATCCGCCACAACATTGGCCTTTCCGGGGTGATAGAGTGTATCGATGTCATAGTCCTTGAGCAACTCGAGCCATCTCCTCTATCTCAGATTCAACTCCTTTTGCTTGAAAATATATTGAAGACTCTTGTGGTCCGTAAATACATCCACAAGGACCACATACAAATAATGTCGCCAAATCTTTAGTGCAAACACCACTTCCGCAAGCTCTAAGTCATAGGTTGGATAGTTCTTTTCATGGTTCTTGAGTTGCTTAGAAGCGTAGGCTATAACCTTGCCGTGTTGCATTAGCACACACCAAAGCCCGATCTTGGAAGCATCGCAATATACCATAAATCCCTCTGTACCCTTTGGTAGGGTTAATACCAGTGTTGTAGTCATTCTTGATTTCCATTCTTGGAAACTCCTTTCACAAGCATCAGACCACTGGAACTTAACTGCTTTCTGTGTGAATTTAGTCAATGGAGAGGAAAGAGTAGAAAATCCCTCCACAAATCTTCTGTATTAACCAGCCAAACCTCAGAAACTACGAATCTCTGTTGGAGTGGTAGGTCTAGGCCAATTCTTCACTGTTGCAATCTTTGGAGGATCAACCATAATTCTTTCTCTGGAGATGACGTGACCCAAGAATGCGACCGATTCAAGCCAAAATTCACATTTTGAAAATTTTGCATACAATTGATGTTGCTGAAGAGTCTGTAGAACTGTCCTGGGATGTTCAGCATGGTCCTCCCGGCTTCGGGAATACACAAAAATATCTTCAATGAACACTATCTCAAAGGAGTCTAGAAAAGGCTTGAAGACTCGATTCATATGGTTCATGAAAGCTGCCGGGGCATTTGTGAGCCCAAATGACATCACCAGAAATTCAAAGTGCCCATACCGAGTCCTGAAAGCTATTTTTGGAATATCCGGCTCCCTTATCTTCAGTTGATGGTACCCGGACCGCAAGTCAATTTATGAGAAACACGAAGCACCTCACAATTGATCAAACAAGTCATCTATTCTTGGCAATGGGTACTTATTTTTTATTGTGACCTTATTGAGTTGCCGGTAGTCAATACACATTCGCAATGACCCATATTTCTTTCTGATAAAGAGAACCGGTGCACCCCAAGGCGGCACACCCGTTCGGATGAAACCCTTCTTTAGTAGATTCTTCAGTTGTTCATTTAGCTCCTTTAATTCTGCCGGCAAAATTCTATAAGGTGGAATGGATATAGGCTGGGTGCCTGGCATCACATCAATCCCAAAATCAATCTCCTTGTCTGGAGGAATCCCAGGGAGCTCGTCTTGAAAAACATCAGGGAATTTATTCACAATTGGCACAGATTCAAGGGTAGGCACTTCAGTAGTGGTGTCTGCAACTCGGACCAAATGATAAATGCACCCTTTCCTGATCATCTTTGTGGCCTTAAAGTAAGAAATAAACCTACCTTTGTCATAACATTATTCCCTTCCTACTCAATAGTTGGCTCATTAGGAAACTTAAGCCTCATGGTCCTAGTTCGGCAGTCGAGTTTGGCAAAGCATGAATAAAGCCAATCCTTTCCCATTATTACATCAAAATCAATCATTCCCAGTTCAATAAGATCGACCATGGTATCTAGGCCACGCACCGCGACCACACAATCCCTATAAACCCGTGCCGCCGTAATAGACTCGCCAATAAGAGTAGATACGGAGAACGGCTCATGAAGAGGTTTCGATTCTATCCCGAAGCTTGAAGCAACATATGGGGTAACATAGGACAAAGAAGACCTGGGATCAGTAAGAGCATATATCATGAGATTGAACAGTCAATATACCTGTAACAACATCTGGGGAGGCCTCTACACTCTAACGACCACTCATAGCATAGAATCAACTGGGTCCTCCCGAACTCTATCCACCACCCCTAGCTGCACCCCGCCCAGTGGGTACTGGAGAGCTTCGAGCTGGAGGGTGTGCTGAAGATGTAGCAGCTGTAGGACTGGATGACTGAGCTATACTGCTGCTCGCCTCCTAGCGGGACGCACGATAGTCCCTTTGAATATGGAATTTCATCCTGCATCCGTAGCATGCTGGCATGTCCAGGTAGCAGACGCGCTAATGTATCCTCCCACATTTAGGGTAGGAGGCTCTCTGCTACTGTTGGGATCTTCCTCTCAATCGGCCCTGATGATGGGATGCCTTGCTACCCTGTCTGGGCCTATAGCGACTCCCCTGCTGTAGGTCGTGCCCTGATGGTGGGGAACTAGCTGAAGAGTGAGCATAAGACTGGGATGACCTTGATGATCCTCCGCGAAAAGCTGATCTCCCGCCTCTGAATGAATCCCAAAGGTTGCCCGCTGATCGAACCCTGTTATTACCTTCTCGTTCCATCTTGTACTTTAACTTTCAATCCTCGGTAGCTTGGGAAAAGGATACCATCCTCCCATAGTTCATGTTAGAATTTAGAGCAGTTGTGGCAGCCTCATTAATAACCAAAAATCCAAGGTCCTGCACAAATCAATGCACTCTAGCCTCCATAGTCGTCATTATGTGAACAACATACTTTGACAGGCGCACGAACTCTATATGATACTCGCAAACACTCTTACCACCCTATTTAAGGCTCTCAAACTCTGCAGCACGGACTGCCTTAGTCTCGGCAGGAAGGAGATGGTCTATGAAAGCATCCGTAAACTCACTCCATCTCGCTGGAGGGCTCCCAACCTCACGGGAATCCTCCAACATCTCAAACCAAGAACATGCCACCCCTTTATGACAATAGGAAGCCAACTCGACTCCCTTCATTTCAGTAACATGCATAAGTTCTGAGAGTCTTATGCATATCATCCATGAAATCCTAAGGGTTTGCTCCGGGATCAGTACCTGTGAACACTTGAGGGTCTAACTGAAGGAACTTGTTTACCCAAGACCCAGAAGAATCCCCTTGCAAACTAAATGAGGTGGTTGCATTATTTGACCTCTGTTCCTGTGAAGCCACTAACTGGGTCAGCATCTGAATGGCTTCTCTAAGATCCCCATCAAAAATACTGGAACAAGAAACTGGGGCTGGGGGTGGAAAAGGTAGATCGGCGGGAGGGATGGTGGTACCCTCCGTAGGTGTAGGAACTGGGGTAGTCTTCTCTGGAGTAGAAGAACCGTGAAAAGTAATAGCAGGGCAATTTTGCTCACCCGCAATATCAAGTAGGGGACCATCAGCCACTCCCGAGGTGGCATTGGCTTCTTGGCCAATTCTCGCTTTCATCTTAGGTGCCATTTACTGAAACATAAACCAATGCATGAGTTAGAGGAAAACAAGAACACAATGAAGGGTATTATTCCTAAATGTCCAAGTAGCCCCTACTTATAGATGTGGTCGACAACACACCAATAAGAAGTGCTCTAGTAGACATGGCTCCGAGACATCCTAGGATGCTTTAAAACCTTAGGCTCTGATACCAAGTTTGTCATGCCCCAAACCTCGGGGAGCGCGACCGGCACGCGATCGAGCGAACCCAACCGAGCAATCCTATCTAGCCTTTCTCACCCAACTCATTCTATATCCGAAGAAGAAATGCATTATTAATTACTAAACATGGGAGGGAGAGTTGTTATATATATATATATATACATGAACATTGCTAGTTAGATTCTTACTTAGGTGCAACATGCCATAGTTTAGTTTCCAAAAGTACATACAGTTAAAAGTCCAGTGGAGAAAAGTTTCAAATACATTTTGATCCTATGACCACCCCGACAACCATCCATGACCCACATAAACATCTACGTCGCATCTAAGGATACATAAGACCAAAATGATAATGCCGGCAACAAGGCCCCGGCCATACCTCAAAATGTGAAAATTTACAGAAAAGAAGAACTACAAAACCCCTAGGAGTAATGGGGGCTCACCAAGACAGCTGTGAAGAGAGCAAGAGAGCACCACTATCTGCGATCGACACTATCAGCAACGGAACCACCTACATCCATTCAAAGATATAGTGCCCCCGGCAAAAGGGACATTAGTATTTTCGAACAGTACTAGTATGTAAGGCAAACACAATTCTTAATATGATGAACAGTGAACAATAGAGGGAAGTTATAACATTAACAAGTACTTCACTGGATTACAAGGAAAAACACAAAACAAGGTTCACATGGTTCCGGTTAAGTCTTTCCATTCCTTTAGGTTAATGTTCTTTCATGCCAAGTGCCATAACTTATAATATAATTACACCGAGATTTTTACACGGAGTCCGGTCTCGGACCGACCGGCTAAGCCATCACAATGATATACAGAAATCCATATAAATGCCACCATGTGTACAGCATGGCCTCCGATCTCGGCCTGATCGGCTAAGCCATCTCACTTGGTACATAACCTCTTTCAATTACTCCTTAGTTCCTATTTCCATCCATTTTTCCCATTACATGGTACAACACCTCTTTTTATTAATTTATTTCTTGTCACTTGGATACATTGTTACAACACAAGTCTTCCCTTTATTAATTCGTTCATATAACTTCATCACCCGTGTCGATAAGGGGGCTATCATATAAGGCATGCACACGTAAGAAAATAACGAACACTTGGAGAACATAATCACATTTTCAATGATCATGGTCTTAGATTAAACACATAGAACAATTTTGGGACAAAAGTCTATCACCCAACACATTAATGCAATTCATCAGGTATGATCAATTCGAAACTCGTGCCAACTATTTGGACACTAAGAATTCAACACTAAGAAGAAGAGGGTTAGTCATACATACTTTAGTGGAGCTTTCCTTAAACACTTACAATAAATTCCGGAACTTCCTAGCAATTTTGATCTATTTTATGAGAATTACAAATTGAGACAAGAATTAGAGACATGATTAAGATTCTAGTTCATTTGACTATATTGTCAAGCACTAGGTGTGCATTGTGGTTTTAGGAGTCCTCCTTTGTGAGAGATTTTCATCACCTTACACCCCAATTTCCATCTTTTTAACTTACCATCTTCCCATACCCCATTATCACTCATGCATGGAAGATAGTCAGTTCTTAAACCCACGAACTCACCCGTGATCACTTATTTTAGTAGAATTTCGAAATTATAGATTAGGGCACTAGTTCTTACCTCTTAGGATGAAGACCTAGCAGATTTTACTTGGCAATCTTCAAGCGTTTAGGCAAAGATCAAATAGGGACTTGATGAAGACTACCTTCTCTCTCTCTAGAACTTCCTTTCTCACTTTATTTTTAGGAAAATCCCATAAAAGGGGGTCTAAAGGGGTGTTTTTAATGGAATGGGGTCGGGTTTAAAAGTTAGAAAATAGGAGCCCCGACAAAATCTAAGATCGCATCTGCGATCACATAATGGACATGCGGCTTGCTAAAGGGACCTCAAAAATGGTCCCCTAAACCTGAACAAATTGCCCTTAAATGCGACAAGAATGTGGTCTGCATACCTGTGCTGCAGTCGCATAATGCACCGCAGAACTGCCCCTCACAAAAATTCAAAGGGGATTATGCGATAATTATGCGGCCCCCAAATCGATTATGCGATTGCATAATTGGCCACTTAATTGACCTCAAAATTGACAAACAAACTATCTGACTCTGCGACGACTATGCGGTCCGCATAGCTATTATGCGATCGCATAATGTTCCGCAAAAATGCACTTTTTTGGAAAAACCTTATTCCTTAGCTTTTTTATGCAGAGATCAATCCAGAGGGTCCGAATTTTATGACTTTCTAACACATATCCTAACTTGGCACTACGAGATCTCGGGATTTTAAGTAAAACTTTCACGAGGCCTTACATAAAAGGTGTTTTGAAGCTTCCTCAGAAAATGGGAATCAGAACACACAGGGATAGATATAGGGGATTGTACTAAAACATCATATTGTTGCGGCATGCAACCCGATCCATATATAATACCGTATAAGGAAATAACTTTTACTGAGCTCAAATACTCGTGGCAACGAAAAACCATAATATCGGCCACAAGAACGCTAAGTACATAATACTATCCCTGGGGAGATAGATAGCGCCATACGCTACAAAACTCAAGCACAACTAAAGTACGATATAAGATCTGAATCTCAAGAGCCATCCTGCTCACATAACACCATCGCTACGTGGAACCCCAACACATATGAAATTTAATCAAGCCATTTCATAACTCACATGACACAATATATTATTACATGAAATAACCGATGGCGAAATGACATCCAACATCTGAATACCCCTCCATAAGGAGCGATATGCTAAAAATAATACATCTGACTTGATATAGAGCCCACGTTCAATTTATATTCTTCCACAGACCTCAAGAAGATTCTGATTGTACCGTACTAGTCTCGTAACCTTTCAAGGATCTGCACTACCCCTCTTTCCCGTGACACACAAGAATAGTCGTTGATACAGAACAAACTTCCATAGTCTACAACCAAATGAATTAAGCTCCCTTCAAGCATAAATTCTCAGAACGAACGACAGTACCAAAATCTTCGTAATTGGTTCCAATCTTTGATCAATCAAATGACCACATGTCACACATATACACTTTTCCTGTGGGTCATGCTCCTATGACCTTCCACGCAAGATAACAAGTATGCACATCCATACCGCCAGCCGCACTAATGCTGTAAAACAAGTCAAAAATCCAAAATCAGTACTCAAAGCCCCTTACATAGGACACCGATCTCAGGTGACGCTAAAGACAATACCAGCTTACTCTAACCATCTGAATCCTTTTTCTCCGCTCATCCAAGCTGGTGATATTCTTGACGACACCAAACTACAACCTTGATCCTCAACTTCCAATTCCCATGCTACTCGATGCACTTAATCATGCCAATGCGCCATAGTACAAGAATTTCATCATAACTCCTAAATCACTAATAGGGTAATCACTTCATCATATAGACATCTTTTACTTAACTCATTTCAAGAGAACCACCGCAACACGTAACTGAATTGTCATATCCGCAGAAAATACCAACCTCAAGTAGTGGTCTAAACCACCATAACTCTTTCGGGATCTATCTGCACACAACCTGCCGTAATACTCGAAAGCCTCTAAATGAAATCAATTATGGCGGCCGTCAAACCTCGCACGTACCGTCACAAATCACATAAGTAACTCAACATGTTAAATGAACTGATCATTGCCATCATTATGCCGATTTAACTGTTGCAAACCGATCTGACTTCTTCAAATTTACCCTGGACTTGCCTTAAGAATAATAATAGATCCATTCAAAACATATCGAACTCAATCTGCACTTGTCCTGAGTGACCCCATTTCAGGAGACCACATTGTCTCAAAACCCATGAACCATTCCATACCCTCCTTGTGCACAAAATTGCGTCTTCAGCTGGTACACCCATTTTGATAATTCTTTCTTTAAATCCAAAGTTATTTCCTCTCATTCCTCTTATATTACACCGCATACCGGAGATAATGCAGAATACCCCAAACTTTTTTATCATAATCCGCTGCAAAAGCTCGATACTCAACCATACTATGGACTCGAAATCCTTAGGTACCACATATAAACATTTGAATCAACTAGGACCGTTGCTGAGAGTCACCCACTCTAACTTGTTCCAGAATATTATCAAGCTCCAAGGCTTATCTAGCACATTAACACCCTCTCAAGGAAGCACCCGACTGAATCACTTATCTTGTAAATCACCTCTACATGAAGCATAAATCTTTAGTCTTCCAAAATCCGGAACACTAATTGATAAGGCCAATTGTAGCACACATTTCTCAAATTCTATGCTCATTTCACCACTCATGTCGTATTTCTTGGCCGTAATAACACACCAATTTGCCAATCACTAGAAAACTCATAAGTACATAACCTTACAATCCAATCATATGCGGTGGGGCTCTCCCACTTAGCTTGAAGATGCCTATTACATAACTCTAGAATCCACAGAGATTCCTTAGCCCCCATTGACATAGTCTTTCACAATCAACCCGCCAAATTACTTGAAATCCTTCTGTTAGCATTTCATGAACACTCTGCATCACTAACCACCGTTATATATTCGACATCTTATCGGATAGCCAGTAGAATTCTTCTATCATGACACAAAACACGACTCGTAGTGATGGCGCCTATCTATGATACTAGGCCAGCCGACATTACCAACAAACACTCATTCAACAATAACCAAAAATGAATCAAGACTTTGAAAATAAATAAAATCTTTGCTATAAACCAGGGTGAACCCCAAAACATAAGTGTAGAAACAAATCCAGACATAGGGGTGTCACTTGTCATGAGCATCTAACATAGCAGATCCGAAAGTAACAAGACTAATATAGTCCCTAATCCAAAATACAGAAAATAAGGAAAGATAGGGAAGAAGAAAGCAGGGTTGCGAATGCCGGCAGCTACTTCAAGATCTCCAATGACCAGCTACGAGTAAATCAACAACCTCCACGTCCAACAACTCTCAAATCTGCACACGACGCACATGGAGTAACGTGAGTACACCAACAAAGTAAATAATAATAATAAATAAGGGACTGAAGATAGTGACGAGCTACACAATTTTAGTTTATTTTCAATAATTTTAGGAAGGAAAATAGTCATGCTTCCCAAGTTTCGGTAATTCAAGACAAATAACTTTATTTAGTTAATTTCAAATAAAACCAGATAAGAATATCTTTCAACAATTTTTCAAAACATGGAAAGAAGGAAATTGTGTGCATCAATAGTGTAATCATTTACTGCCTCTCGGGAAATCATATCTCAATCCTTCTAATCACTCCAAACTCACAATCACTCATTCCTCCAAGTAACTCATTCATCACAATCACTCACAACTCAACACTCGCCCTCAGTAGGTACATGCACTCACTGGGGGTGGGCAGACTCCGGAGGGGCTCCTTCAGCCCAAGCACTATAACAAGCCAATCATGGCTTAAATCAATCAGGCCCTCATCCTCACTCAAGCATAAATCAATAAAACATGTTGTGGTGTGCATCTTGATCCCATAAATATCCTCACTATAAGACCCTCAGCCTCAATCAGTCATAAATCACTTCAATCTCTCGGGTTCTTAGATATCTGGAAAAATCATCCCAAATAGCAATAATATGATGCATACAGAGACTGAGATATGATATGCGAGTAAAACATGTGATTGAGTAGAAATAGAATTTAATAGACAATTCAACATGTAACGTGGCCACTACGGCATCGAATAGTGCCAACATGCAGGCTAAACATGGTTTCTAATATGAATTACAATAAATCTTTCATAATACATAAAGAGCATATAGCTAACAATATGTTGTTTAACTTTACAGTTCTACTGCAGAGACCAAGTCACAATCCCCTCGATGCACGCCCACACGTCAGTCACCTAGAATGTGCGTCACCTCCAAAATAGGCACAAGACACAACGTCTGGGGTTTCATACCCTCAGGACCAGATTTACAACTGTTACATACCTTAATCAGAGCAAAATCCTACTCTGCAATGCTTTTGCCTCTCGAATTGTCCTCCCAACGTCCAGAATCTAGCCACAATCAGTACAATTCCATTAATGCATGCTATAGGAATCAATTCCACAAGAAAACTACTAAATTAGAATCCGAAATCCAAAATCGACTCAAACCCGGACCACGGGCCTACGTATTGAAATCTAACAAAAGTCACAAAATCCAAAAGTCCAATCATTCACGAGTCTAACCATACTAAATTCATCAAAATCCGACATCATTTTCCCCTCCAAATCCCCAAAACTCCCTCTCCAATTCTCAAGCTTTTACTCCCAAATTTCACCTAAAAAACTTACCAACTAGGTGTAAAATTAGTAGGGAAACACCATATTGAACATAAATAGACATAAGCAACTCACTGCAGTGATAGCTCTGAAATCCCTCTAAAAAATCCCCAAAATCCGAGCTCAAAGATGTGAAAATGGGGGAAAACCTAAAGTGTTCTATTTATACCTTCTATCCAGCAAAACCGCATTAGTGGTACCATTTATGCTTCTGCAACACAGCACTTGTGGAAATTCCATCACAGATGCGGATCCCACTTACTCTCCCAAAATCCGCATATGCGGTCAAATACTCGCACATGCGAGCCTTGCCCGCTTCTGCGATCCTTTCCTCTCCGGCCTTTTTCACATTTGCGCTCCACTTCCGCATATGCTATTCCAAAGATGTGCTCCTACTATCGCACATGCACTTCTAGTCCAGCTAAGCCTTGACCCCATTTGCGAGTTCATCTTCGCTTCTGCGGGACCGCAGCTGCGGGTTCCCTAACGCAAGTGCGAAAATACCAGAACCAGCTGCTTCAACTGCACTTCATCAACTCAAAACAATCTGATAACCATTCAAAATCACCCCGAGGCCCTCGGTGTAACACCCCATAAAATTAAACCGGTTGTGGATGCATTAAATGAGTATTAACGTGATGGTAATAAAATTATTATGATAATAAGTGTATGAAGTATATCATAAGTTATTTAGGATCCAAGGAGAGACCTATGACTAAGCCAAGTTGGAAAACTACATGAAAGACTAAAATTCCAAATGGGTAAGCACAAGACTATACTTTCAACGAGCATATCTACAAATATATAAGGTGTTAGATGATGCAAAGCCTCAAATTAAAGGACTTTGAGTCTTGTTTCTAACGCTTCAAATCGTTCGTCATTTGGAGTTTCTTACATGACGTTATGACCAAATTACCAAAGGCTGGCAGAGGACTGCGCAAATATGAAGCATCCAAGGCTGCGTCCAAAAAGAAGAGCTGGCAGTGAAGTGATGCCATAGCATCCGAGTCAGCATCCGAGCTCCCGAGAGGAGTGAAGTGTGGATGCGAAGCATCCTAGGCCGCATCCAAAATTTGGGCTTATAAACACAATTTCGGGATTTATTTTACCTATATCTTTTGGACGACTTTCAGGATTTTCCTGCTCTCTCTCAAGACCTCCAACCCCTCCCATCTTCAAGGTAAGTAATCCCCATTATCTTGGTGTGAAATTCCATAATTTCTACACTAATATTGATGAAATCTACACATAAAATACTTAGATCTTCAAGAGATTTCTTCAAGAACTAAAAGGAGGGATTTGCAAGATTTCTTCCAAAAAGGTAATCCTACACCCTTAGACTTACTTGTATGAATTTATTAAGGGACTATGACTATGAATAAGTATTGGAACTCTTTGTATGGTTATTGGGAAGCCATAAGTTCCCTATTTAATTACATAACTATTGTAGGGATTGAAAGATGATTAATTGATGGAATTTTGTTGGTTGGGTGTGGATGGATGGTCATATATGTGATATTGGAAGTTATAAATTGGTTAATCATTCTGGGATAAATTGTTGATGAATGGTGGTAGTTGGATGAACTAATTATATGGCGATGAGATGTATAGATTCATGCCTACAAGGTGTTTGATAATATGCCTAAATGGCTTAAGTTATGAAATTTGATACTAATATTGGTTCTATTGGATATTGCTATTGTAGATTAAAGGTTCTTAGTATTGTGGATCATTGTAGTAGCACTAAGGGGCGATATTGAGGTATGTGAGGCTAACTCTCTATGTTTGGGAATGTTAATAATTCTCCATACATTATGTTCCTTTTCCCACGTTACTAATTGCCTCAGAAATATAGTTTAGCCTAATTCGTTGAATAGTTGTAGAACTTATACTCTCTAACTTCATAAATCGTTCATGACTTTCATTCTAAATATTGCGAGCTCTGTTTGTATTCAATATAGACTTGGGCTTGATGTCCCTGAGTCTCAATATAGCTTACTCAGCATGTCATAAACAGTTAAAGTTTCAGTGTTCATAATCAATTCAAGAATACATGTCTCAGTCCAGTCCTATTCAGTATTATGTAACTCAGAGTGATTCAGCATTCAAGTATCATATAACTCAGTATGATTCAGTATTTCAGCATCATGTATTTTAGTATTATTCTCAGTTCCTGAATGTTGAACACCCGTCTTGGGCCTGAGGCCGCAGTTTATGCTTTATGCATCTTTGGGCCTGAGGCTGCAGTTTATGCTTTATGCATCTTTGGGCCTAAGTCCGCAGTTTATGCTTTATGCATTTTGGACTTGAGGTCGCAGTTATGTATACGTATGCTTGGGCCCGAGGCAACAGTTATGCGCACACACACACACACACACACACACATATATATATATATATATTCATCATTCAGAAGAGGGAGTATTCATATCCTTACTTCCTTTGTTCAGTTTAGTTTCAGTTATCATTTCAATTATCAAATATCAATTCTCAGTTATCAGCTTAGTTTGAGTTTCAGCATTTATAATTTTTTTCTTTCAGTTGCTTTATATACTAGTGCAACTCAAATGTACTGACATCCCTTTTGCTCGGGGCCTGCATCGCGCGATGCAGGTAATAATTTACAGGTTGATGATTATAAGCACTAGGATTCTCGTATCGGCTACTTGGTCATCCCCAGTTCTTTCGGGGCATTATCATTACCTTACAGTCTTCAGTATTTTTAGATAGTTAGTGTTTTTAGTACTTCATTAGAGGCTTCATAGACTAGAGTAATAGCTAAACAGAGTCGCAGGCTTTTCATATTAAACAATGTCGGCGACAAATATATTTCAAAATTGTATTAGTAGTTCCGCACTATGATTTATATCATCTAGACTTTCAGTATATCAGCATGTGTTAGTTTATCTTCTGCATTCAGTATGTTATGATATCACATGTTGATTCAGCCAGCCAGTTGGTTCGCTCGGTCACATGTTGTCAAGTACCGAGTGTCGTGTTACGTCCAGGCCCAGGTTCAGGGCGTGACACTCGGGACCACAAACAAACATACTGACACATCCCATAATATCATAAAAACTTAGTCGAATATTCAGATCACTCAAAACAACATCAAAACACCAAATTACACTCCAATTCAAGCCTAAGAACTTCTAAACTTCCGAATTCCACAAACAATGCTGAAGTACCCCAAACCCCGTCCGAATGACCTAAAATTTTGCATACAAGTCAAAAATGACACTATGAACCTATTCCAATTTTCGAAAATCCAATCCGACCCCGATAGAGAAATTTCCACTACTGACCTAAATCGCGAGAATTCCAATTTTTGCCAATTCAAGACTAATTCTACTACGGATCTCCGAATCACATCCTAGATGCGCTCCTAAGTCCAAAATCACCTAACTGGGCTTACAGAACCATCAAATTTTAAATCCTAGGTCATTTACATACAAGTTAACATCGACCAACTTTTTCGACTTAAATCTTCTCATAAGAGTCTAAGTGTCTCAATTCACTCCAAAACCAATCTGGAAACGAACTAACTAACCCGGTATGATATAATACAGCTAAAGAACACAAATGAAGCAGAAAAATGGGGAACGCGGTTGTAACTCTCAAAACGACTGACCGGGTCATAACATCCTACCTTTCTTAAACAAACGTTCATCTTTGAACGAGTCTAGAAACATATTTGGGGCCTTAAACAAATAGCCACCTCCACGGGCTGACCTCTCCATTCCACTTTCACTTATGTTATATCTTTTGAACTCAACTTTCAAACCTGACAACCCAAAATAACCACCGGCTACACATCATAAGTAAAATCACCATCCAACTGAACCGTGCTGAAATTCAAAACATGAGATGAATCGCCGATATACTTCTGAAGCATAAAAACATGAAATACTTGATGGACACTTGATAAGTTGTTTGGCAAAGCAAGATCATAGGCCATCTCCCCAATTGTCTGAAGTACCTCAAAAGGCCCAATGAATCGAGGGATCAGCATGCACTTCTTCCCAAATCTCATAACACCCTTCACGGGTGAAACCTTCAGTGTAACCTTCTCCCCAACCATCTAAGATACATCATGGACTTTCTTGTCAGCATAACTCTTGTCTTGACTGCGTTTTTGGAAGCTCCTCCTGAATATATTTCACCTTTTCCAATGCATCTTGCACTAGGTCTGCACCCAAAAGCATAGCCTCACCCGGCTCAAACCAACCCACTACAGATCTATAAGGCCTCCCATATAAAGCCTCATACGGAGCCAACTAAATGCTCGATTGATAACTGTTATTGTAGGCAAACTCCGCGAGTGGCAAAAACTGGTCCCATGAACCACCAAAATCAATGACACACGCACATAACATGTCCTCCAATATTTGAATAGTGCGCTCGGACTGCCCGTCCATCTGAGGATGAAATACTATGCTCAAATTAATTTGAGTGCCCAACTCTCGGTGCACGGCTCTGCAAAACTAAGTGCCCCGGTCTGAAATGATAGAAACTAGCACACCGTGCAGGCAAACAATCTCTCTAATGTAAATCTCAGTTAACCGATCTGAAGAATAGGTGGTACTCACATGAATGAAGTGCACGAACTTAGTCATCCTATCCACAATCACCCAAATAGCATAGAATTTCCTCGAATTCCATGGGCGCCCAACTACAGAGTCCATGGTGATCCGCTCCCACTTCCGCTCTGGAATCTTTATTTGTTAAAGCAAGCCACCCGGTCTGTGATTCTCATATTTCACCTGCTGGCAGTTGAGACACCGAGCTATAAATCCAACTATATATTTCTTCATCCTCCACCACTAATAGTGTTGTCTCAAATCCTGATACATCTACGCGGCACCCGGATGGATGGAATATCGCAAGCTGTGGGCCTCCTCTAGCATAAACTCCCGAAGCCCATATACATTGGGCACACATATTAGGCCATGCATCCTCAATACCCCATCATCTCTAATTGTCACATCACATCCCTAGCATAATCATGTTAAACCTTGTCCTTGAGGACAAGCAAATGAGGATCATCATACTGGCGCTCTTTGATGCGATCAAGCAAGGAAGACCGAGAAACCACACAAGCTAGAACCCAACTAGGCTCCAAAATATCCAATCGCACAAGTTGGTTGGCCAAAGCCTAAACATTAACTGCAAGAGGTCTCTCCCCAACGAGAATAAATACAGGGCTGCCCATACTCACTGCCTTCCTACTTAAGGCATCTGCCACCATGTTGGCCTTTCCCGGGTGATATAGAATAGTAATATCATAGTCCTTTAGTGGCTCCAATCACCTCCGCTGCCACAAATTGAAATCCTTCGGTTTGAACAAGTGCTCGAAGCTACGATGATCAGTAAACACCTTATAAGATACACCATAGAGATAATGCCTCCAAATCTTCAATACATGAACAATGGCAACCAACTCCAAATCATAAACATGGTAGTTCTTCTCATGGGGCTTCAGCTGATGAGAAGCATAAGCAATCACTCTACCCTCCTGCATCAAAACACATCCAATACCAATCTGAAAAGCATCACTATATACTCAATATGAACCATAAGTTGATGGCAAAACTAAAACCGGAGTTGCGGTCAAGGTAGTCTTGAGCTTCTGGAAGCTCGCCTCACACTCATCCAACCACCTAAAAGAAGCACCCTTTTGGGTCAATTTGGTCAAGGGAGATGCAATAGAAGAGAAACTCTGCACGAACCGACAGTAATAACCCGCCAAACTAAGAAAGATACGAATATCTATGGTTGAGGACTGCTTGAGCCAACTCTAGACTACCTCTATCTTCTTCGGATCAACCTGAATACCCTCACTGGACACCACGTGCCCCAAGAATACCACTGAATTGAGCCAAAACTCACACTTGGAGAACTTAGCATAAAGTTTCTCCTCCATCAACCGCTGCAACACAATGGCAAATCTTGGGCATGCATCACCTGGCTACGAGAGTACACCAGGATATCATCAATGAATACAGTAAAAAACGAGTAGAAATAAGTCTAGAACATACTGTTCATCAAATGCATGAAAATTGCTAGGGAATTGGTCAACTTAAAAGACATCACAAGGAACTCATAATGACCATATTGGGTCCTGAAAGTAGTCTTAAGAATGTATGAGTCCCTAATCTTCAACTGGTGATACCATAACTTGAGATCAATCTTGGAGAACACCCTTGCTCCCTGAAGCTGGTCGAACATATCATCAATGCACGACAAAAGATACTTGTTCTTGATTGAGACTTTGTTTAACTGCCTATAATCAATGCACATTCGCATAGTGCCATCATTCTTCTTCACAAATTGAACAGGTGCACCCCATAGTAACATATTGGGCCTAATATTACGACCCAAACTGATGGGCTACAACGGGCACCTGGTACCTTAATCAACCAAGTACCTACATAACGTATCTTTTCATGTCATACTATCGTAGATAATTGAGCCAGAAGGCTGCCGTGAGATAAGTAGAATACAACATGTGATGCCAACTTATACACAAGACATACAAGCCTACAGACCAAAATAACTATTCATACACTGAACATAGGCCGAGAAGGACATACAATCTTTTATGTACATGACATTTGTCCACAAGCCTCTAAGAATACATAATTTTCATAAAGGTCGGGACAAAGTCCCGCCATACCAAATAATACACGTCTAAATCATACTAACCAAACAAGGAACTCCGAAGCAAATAGAGCGCACCAACATCTTTCACTGAGCTGATAGCCTTCTTGGAAGGCTCTTGACCTGTCTATCGGGACCTGCGGGCTTGAAATGCAGCGTCTCCGATCAAAAGGGACGTTAGTACAAATAATGTACTTAGTATGTAAGGAATGAAAATTAGTAAAGAATAAGAATGAGAGAAACATGGACTAAAAGACTCAACATGTACGTTCGCACAGCTCTGTGAATCTCTTAATATTATAATGTCATACATATGCATATAAATATCATACCAATCATGGGTATATGCATTCATAATATCATCATGTTTCTGAGGGCATCCCATCATATCATCTCGGCCACTGTGGGCAAATCATCAATGTATACACTGTAACTTTTTCCCATATCCCATATACATATCATACACATATATAAGTGTATATACACCATCTGGTCATGTGTCGATATACATGAATGCAATGCATGAGAAGTACGTTAATAAAATCTTTCGAAGTGTCATAAGACCATTATGCCTTTGATTAGTATCATGAAATAAACTTTAACAACCTATGTGTATGTTTGAGACCCATGAACAGATGATAAAATAATAGGACATGTGGGGAATCAAGAACATAAGCATCTATAGTATTTCTATGAATAGAGTCATTTATGGAAATTGTGCATTTGCTCATTTTGTTTGTGTCGTATAGATCATGCCAAAAGAACGAAGGGATAGACTTTACATACCTGAGCCAGTTCTCTGGACAATCCCTCTAACACATGACAATCGCGACAAAACACGTGACGTCAAGATCGGAGTAGGGGAATCAAGAAAGATTGCACTGTACTCCTATAGAATCGCAAAATCCCGTTGCTAATTTTTCTAAGAAGTTTCGTATGAACTTAACTTACGTTACTGTCAAGTATCATCTTGGAGGAAACCTTCTTGCTAAAAAATTTCATTAATTTTAGAGACACCAAAATGAATTGAAAATGGGTTTTAAGTTTTTTTGGAATGAAATGTTGTTTTGTATTCCAATTCCTAGAAATGAAGTGTCTTGCCATTATCAATTAGGTCGCCACATTTCCATTCAACCGTAAGAGTTATGAATATTGACAAAACCTTGTTGCCACTCGGGGGCGGGGTGGGGAAATTTTAATTTTAACCTATAATTAATTAATTAATTAGGTAATATTCTGTTATCCGGTAATTAACCAATTACCCGCATAATTAAGAGTTATCTCAAATTACTTAAAATTTTACTTATTTTTAATATACTTTATACACCTTACTATCATGGCCATATGATACCTTGTATGGTACTAGTCCATAAATACCAGGTATTTTAGCTCGGGCCGTATTTTATCCCAAAATGACAAATTTCAACGAAACTCATTTTCTTCGATTTGCTAACCCTTTCACCTTCACGAATTTACTTATCCGTTGTTTAATAGAAAAATACTTGTTGCTTCAAAATAATCTCATTCCCGAGCTTGCATCGATTATCTTTACGATGAAACCTTAACGTCAAAAAATGTGGGATGTAAGATCTCATTCCCGAGCTTCCATCAATTTACTTATGGTGTACTTTCACGTACGAAAACATGGGGTGTAGCATAAACCCGTTCTCAAGGAGCTCTTGAAGTTTCTCCTTCAACTCAGTCGGTGCCACACGATACGGTAGAATAGAAATAGGCTGAGTGCCCGGCACCAAATCAATACTATATCCCTATCCGACAACATGCCCGACAAGTCTGCAGGAAACACATCCAAACAATCGCGCACCACAGAAATAGAATCAATGGTAGGGGTCTCTACACTGACATCTCTCACAAAAGTCAAATAGGATAAACAACCCCCCAACCATCTGTTGGGCCTTCAAGTATGAAATCACTCTACTGGGGAAATAATCTAAAGAACCTCGCCACTCAATCTGAGGCAACCCCGGCATCGCCAATGCTATAGTCTTAGCGTGGTAGTCTAAAATAGCATGATAGGGAGACAGCCAATCCATACCCAATATCACATAAAAATAAACAATACTAAGCAGTAGAATATCCACTCTGGTCTCCAATACCCCGATGGTCACTACACACGACCTATGCATACGATCCACAATAATAATATTGACCACCGGAGTAGATACATAAACAGATGAAGCTAAAGACTCATGGGGCATATCCAGATAATGAAAAAAATATGAGGATACATATGAATCAGTGGAACCGGGATCAAATAATACAAAGGCATTTTGGTGACATATTGAGACAATACATGTGATCATTGTGTCTAAAGCAATGCCATCTGGTCTGGCAGGAAGAGCATAGAAACGGGCTTGACCTCCACCTGATCGGCCTCCCCCTCTTGGGCGACCCCTAGATGACTAAGCTTCACCCCAAGCTGACTGGGCAGGTGGTGATATAATTGATTCTGAAGATGTAACCTGACCCCTCTACTAAGCTGGACCTCCCTAATGACGAGGACACTACCTCCACATATGCCCAAACTACCCACACTCAAAAAACCTCCCTGATGCTGGTGGTGGGGACTGAAGGGAGCCTCGAGCACCGGGATAGCTGTTAGAAGAACCTGCCATAGACGAGCCCTGAACCAATAGAGCACGAGATGAACTCAAAGATGGAAGGGCATTGAGAGACGAGTGACCCTGGTGAGAACTGTGAAAACCATGGCCAAATGATGCACTACGGTGGGTGGACGAGCCGTCTGAGCATGCCTAAAAGGATCGCCCCTACCATGGTGAAACTGACCTTAAGAAGGAACACCACCAAAACTACAATATCCTCGAGGTCTCTTGGCCTCCCTCTAAACTCGCTCCTGGCGGTGGATTGACTCTATATCCCGAGCAATATCAACCACCTTCTCAAACGTAGCACCAGACAACCTACCTCTACTCATAAGAATCCGCAGCTGATATGTGACGCCATCAACGAACCTCCTGACCCTCTCCCTGTCTGTGGGAACCAATAAAATAGCATGACGGGATAACTTAGAAAACCTCATCTCGTACTATGTTACCTTCATATATCCTGACGAACTGCTCAAATTGTCTGTAGAGCTCCTCTTTACGGGATTACGACACATACTTCTCTAGGAAGAGAACAAATAACTGCTATCAGGTAATGGGTGGTGTACCAACAGGCCTACGCCTCCCACAAGCCTCCTACCAAGTGAAGGCAACTCTTGAGAACTGAAAGGTAGTGAACGAGATCCCACTGGTCTCCAGAATACCTGTTGTGCAGAGAATCCTCTAACACTTATCCAAGAAACCTTAAGAAACCTCGTCCTATGCACCGCTAAAAGTCGGAGGCTAAAGTCTACCAAACCTCTCCAATCAACGATGCTCATCATCAGGCATGACATGAACACATAGTCCTGAGCAGGTGCAACCGGCTGAGCTGGTTGTGCCCTCGCTGTCTGAAGTCCCTGTACCGCCTGCTCGAGTGTGCGGCGGCGGGAGTCTAAGCACCTCCCCCATCCTGAGAAGTAGCTGCTACGACCGGAATCGAGAACACCTAGGAAATACTGGTGCACACGTTCAAAATCTTAGCTAAGGCCTCTGAAAGCCTAGGATAACAATAGGCACAGCTTGTGCCTGAGCTGCTCTCGCTAGTGCATCTACAACTAGGACAAGATCCTGGACTGGGGAAGCTGGTGGATCTGCAGGTGTCACCCTACCTGCTATGCGGCCTGCACCACTGCCTCTACCATGGACTTTACCGCGACCTCGGCCTCTCGTTGCCCAAATTGGTGGTACTGGTGATTGTCCGTCCTGACCGGTAGAACATGTCCTCACCATCTATGAGAGAATAAAATAACATAAGTTTAGTTACCTTAATCAACAAATTCGCACGATAAGAATTCAAGAATGTGAAGTTTCCTAAGGGTTCTACAGCCTCTCGAAGATAAGTACAGATGTCTCCGTACTGATTCGCAAGACTCTACTAAACCTGCTCATGACTCGTGAGACCTATGTAACCTAGGCTCTAATACCAACTTGTCATAACCCAAAACACGACCCGTCGTGATGGCGCCTATCAATGATACTACGCCAATCGACATTACAAAAAAATAATTTCAACAATAACCAAAAATAAATCAAGACTTTTAAAATAACTTAAATCTTTGCCATAAACATGGGGTGAACCCCAAAACATAAGTACAGAAATAAAGCCCGACATTGGGGTGTCACTTGCCATGAGCATCTAACATAATCGATCCGAAAGTAACAAGATGAATATAGTCTGAGTCCAAAATACAGAAAATAAGGAAAGGTAAGGAAGAAGAAAGTAAGGCAGCGAACGTAGGCAGCTACCTCGTGATCTCCAATGACCAGCTACGAGTACTATCAACAACCTCCGCGTCCAACAACTCCCGAATCTGCACATACGGTGCAGGGAGTAACGTGAGTACACCAACTCAGTAAGTAACAATAATAAATAAGGAACTGAAGATAGTGACGAGCTACATAGTTTTAGTTTATTTTCTATAGTTTCAGGAAGGAAAATAGTCGTGCTTCCCAAGTTCCTGTAATTCAAGTCAAATTAGTTTATATAGTCAAGTTCAAATAGAACCATATAAGAATATCTTTCAACATATTCAAAACATGGAAAGAAGGCAACTGTGTGCATCAATAATATAATCATTTACTGTCTCTCAGGCAATCATCTCTCAGTTTTCCCAATCACTCCAACCTCACAATCAATCATTCCTCCCAGTTATGCATTCCTCATAATCACTCGGCACTCGCACTTAGTAGGTACTGCGCTCAATGGGGTGTGTAGAGTCCGAAGGGGCTTCTTCAACCCAAGCGCTATAACAAGCCAATCATGGCATAAATCAATCAAGCCCTCGGCCTCGCTCAATCATGAATAAATAAATCATGTTACGACATGCAACCCGATCTCATAAATATCCTCATAATCAGGCCCTCGGCCTCACTCAGTCATCAATCTCTCCAGTTTCTCAGGCTCTCAGATATCAGGAAAAATTAGCCCAAACAGCAATAACATGATGCATCGAAAAGAATAACAGAGACTGAGATATGATATATAAGCAAAACCTGTGACTGAGTACAATTAACAGGTAATTTAACATGTAACGCGGCCCCTACGGGATTGAACAGTTCCAACATACAGCCTAAACATAGTTTCTAACATGATTTACATTAAATATTTCATAACACATAGAGAGCATATAGGTTACATCATATTGTCCAACTTTACAATTCTACGGGGCGGACCAAATAACAATCCCCTCGGTGCACGCTTACTCTCATGTCACCTAACATGTGTGTCACCTACAAAATAGTCACAAGACCTAATGTCCGCGGTTCCATACCCTCAGGACCAGATTTACAATTGTTACTTACCTCAATCCGAGCAAAATCCTACTCCACAATGCTTTTACCTCTCCAATAGGCCTCCAAACGTCCCAAATCTAGACGCAATCAGTACAATACCATTAATGCATGCTAAAGGAATTAATTCCACAAGAAAAATACTAAATTAGACACCAAAATCCGAAATTAACTCAAACCCGACCCCTGGGCCCACGTCTCGAACTCTGACGAAAGTTACAAAAACCCGAAATCTCATTCACTCACGAGTCTAACCATACTAAATTCATCAAAATCCAACATCATTTGCCCCTCCAAATCCCCAAAACTCACTCTCCAATTCTCAAGCCCTAACCTCCCAAATTTCACCTCAAAAACTCACAAACTAAGCGTAAAATCAGTGGGGAAACACCATTATTAAACATAAATAAGCATAAGGAACTCACCTCAATGATAAATCTAAAATCCCTCTAAAATATCCCAGAATTCGAGCTCAAATACGTGAAAATTGGGAAAGATCCCGAAGTGTTCTATTTATACATTCTTTCCAGCAAAACTGCATATGCAGTACCATTTACACTTATGCGATGCCGCACCTGTAGAAATTCCATCGCAGGTGCGGATCCCACTTACTCTCCCAAAATCCACATCTGCGGTCAAATACTCGCACCTGCGAATGTGCACCTGCGAGCCTTGCCCGCTTCTGTGATCCTTTCCTCTTAGGCCCTTTTCCGCATCCGCGCTCCACTTTCGTATTTGTGATTCCACAGATGTGCTCCTAATCTCGCACACGTGCTTCCATTCCACCTCAGTCTTGCTTTCATTTGCGAGTTCCTCTTCGGTTCTGCAGGACCGCACTTACGGACTCCCACCGCAGGAGCAAAAATACCAAAAATAGTAGCTTAAGTTGCACTTCATCAACTCAAAACAATTCGATAACCACCCCAAATCACCTCGAGGCCCTCGGGACCACAACCAAACATACTGACACATCCCATAGCATAATAAAAACATAGTCGAATCTTTGAATCACTCAAAACAACATCAAAACACCAAATTGTTCTCGGATTCAAGCCTAAGAACTTCTAAAATTCCGAATTCCACAAATGATGTCAAAAACAGCTAAACCCCAATCCAATGACCTCAAATTTTGCACATATTTCAAAAATGACACCACGAACAACTTCTGAAAATCCAATCCGACCCTGATATCAGAGTTTCCGCTGCTGACCAATATCACCAAAATTCCAACTTTTGCCAATTCAAGCCTAATTCTACTACGGGCCTTTGAATCACATTCTGAACGTGCTCTTAAGTTCAAAATCACTTAACCGGGCTAAAACAACCATCAAAATTCAAATCTGAGGTCGTTTACACACAAGTCAACACCCGGTCAACTTTTCCAACTTAAACATTCTCATAAGAGACTAAGTGTCTCAATTCACTCCAGAACTACTACGGACCTGAACCAACTAACTCGGTAAGACATAATACATCTAAAGAACACAAATGAAGCAGAGAAATGGGAAACGAGGTTGTAACTCTCGAAACAACCGGCCGGCCATTACATTTTTATAGAAGCTTCCTCAACCACGGGACCGCTGACCTGCTCAAAGGAGATAACCCAGCTGTGGAATTTACATGCCGACATCTTCTAATGCCGCTGCACTGGGTACAATTACTACCAAATCAGTAACCACTTCAGAGCCCGTGCTCATTCACCAGCCGTACAAGTCCGTTCACTCCTCATGGACATCAACTAGATGCGTTCCAATATCTTCCGATCCAGGGTCATGTCGTATCCTTCTTCATATCCAGCAAACTCCTTTCCGCCATATCCAATTTCCCGTCGTTTAATAGCCAATATTCCAAATTAAGTCCGTAGACCTAGTCACTGTCCACCATAAATTCCAAATCGCTCTACACTTTTCTCAAGGTGTGTAGCTATTCTATCAAAGAACCCATATGGTACTCTACCACTCTCCCACTTTGGCTAAACCTTATCCTTTAAGAAACTACTCGACTTCTGCTCCTTCCACCTGGCATTCTAGAAAGTTAATCACCACAAGACACCTTCCACATCTCCTTCCTCATCCTTCCCTGCCCAGTTGTTTCCTTAGATCAAAATATACTTCTGTATCACTTGAACCAGTAGATCGCTACTGACTTAAAATCCCTTTCAAAGGACATCTTTCTCGAGCAATCAATACTAGGAACACCGATTCAACCGTGAACCACCGCACGCCGCGATCTCTGATAGCCACTTCTACGGCTCTATTTCATGCTTCCCTGCCCCAAGGGAGATTTGACAAAGACCATAAGACCGGCAAACTTAACGTATTCAACAAGGACAGTGACACCACATCTTAGATGTAAATTACACCACGATCGGAAATACCAAGTCTCGTTTCTCCATCAACCTAAACCTGAACATTTATAGCTCGATTTTCTTTCCTCCGCCGGAAATAAAATACCGAATCTCTGAATCATGCACTGAGTAAACCTCCTTTCAAGTTATTCACTGCTCCGACACATAGGCAAGCATCTTACTACCAAATCAATACCGTGTGATAATGACTCATGAGAATCATAGCAACCTGTGTATAGCCTTAGAGCTCTCAGAAGTATAGCTACTGATCTAAAATGACACAATTCCCTTCCACAAGGCGACGACAATAGCCCAATCAACTACGTAGGGATAAACATATCGCACCACATCTGTAGTACAATTACAATTCCTTAAATCTCGATCGATAAAAAGTGCTTCACGTCTCATAATATTTAATAGGAAGAAATAAAGCCATAAGCCTCAAAGGAATCAAATTGCACGATGAGGAATCAAGAAGAGACTTGCTCCTAACAACCATGCGGCCTCTCGAATATAAGTACAGACGTCTTTGTACCGATTTGCAAGACTCTACTAGACTTGCTCATGACTCATGAGACCTAAGTGAACCTAGTGCTCTGATACCATGTTGTCACGATCCAAAATCCATTAACGGCCGTGATGGTGCTGGACAACACTATCGGTCAAGCCAACACCAAATAGTTAATTAAATCCTCAATCTAATATTTCTGAACCATAAATTTTCCTTCAATTTAACTAGTAAAATATGAACTTTAAATAATAATAATAATAATAATGTTTTCCAATTTTAATACTAAATATCCTACAATCATCCCAGAACCCGGTATTACATGTGCATGAGGATTTACTAGAAAATAAATAAGATACAATAATTCCAGAATAGAAATTTGGACATACAGAAAGATATAAAAACTCTGAAGGAGATTCTTCTTGTAACGACCCGGCCGGTTATTTTTAGAATTCATGCCCCGATCCCCTATTAATTGCTTTCCTTGCACTATTTCTATATTTTGAATTGTCGGGATGTTCGGTTTTGAGTTTCGAAGAGTTTTGGGACACTTAGTCCCTAAATGAGAGCTTTAATTTTGAAAATTTGACTGTAGTTGGAACATTGTGAATACGGCCTCAAAATGGAATTCTAATGGTTACATTAGCTTCGTTGGGTGATTCCAGGCTTAGGGGCGTCATCGGATTGCATTTTGGAGGTCCGTAGCAAATTTAGGCTTCAAATGCTAAAAGATCAAAATTTGATGTTTCCGGTTCGATAATGAGATTTCGATCCGAGATTCAGAATGGAATTCCGAAAGCTGGAGTAGCTCTTTAGTGTTGAATTTGATGTATGTGCAAAATTTTAGGTCATTCGGACAAGGTTTGATAGACTTTTTGATTGAAAGCGTATTTTGAGAATTTTGGAGTTCTTAGGCTTGAATATATGGTTAATTCGAGGATTCGATGTTGTTTTAGGTATTCTAAGGATTGTTACAAGTTTTAATAGCGGTATTAGACTTTTTTGTATTTTTTGTTGAAGTCCTGGAGACCTCGAGATGATTTCGGATGGTTGACGGAAGGATAGGAAATGGTTTGAAGTAGCTGAAGTTGTTTGATATCTGTCATAACCGCACCTGTAATTTGGGTCCCGCATGTGCGGAGCCGCAGAAGCAGCATTTCAACCGCAGAAGCGAAAATGGAGGAGTCCAGCAGGAGCCGCATGTGCGAGAAAGATATCACACCTACGATACCGCAGGTACGGAAAATGTGTCGCAGAAGCGGATTTTTGGGACATTAGTGAGTTTCATGGATGCGGTCGATTCTCCGCAAAAGCGGAACCGCAAGTGCGGTGCCTTGACCGCAGAAGTGGAAATGCTAGGCAGAAAAATCAGAGTTTCGAGGGTTTAGCTTCAAAAAATTGAAAATTGATTTGGGAGCTCGTGATTGGCAATTTTGAGTAGGATTTTCACCTGGGTGCTTTGGGTAAGTTATTCTTACTGAGTTTTGATTGTTTATCATGAATATGTGCTTAAATTCATCCTTTAAATTTGAATTTGGGGTTGAAAAGTTGGAAAAGTTCTTAGACCTAGCAATTGAATTTGGACCACGATTTGATGTCGGATTGGGAAAATTTTGATATAAATGAACTCATGAGAGTGTGAGAATTCTAGAAATGTAAATTCTACCAGATTCAAATACGTGGGCCCGAGGGACATTTTGAACATTTTACCTAATTTCGCTTATTAGCTTAGAGTTTATTTGTAGAATTAGTTACTTGACGTATTATTTACAATATGCAATTGAATTGAATAGATTGATTTGGGCCATTTGGTGTCGAATACTCGTGGTAAGAACGTGGTTTCAGGTTGATTATTGAGCCGATTCGAGGTAAGTGGCTTGTCTAACCTTGTGTGGGGGACATTCCTCTTAGGATTTATATTGTGATAGTTGAAATGCCTTGTACGTGAGGTGACGAGTGCGTACCTGTGCTAATTGTTGGAAATCCTATTTTCCATTAAAAGTAGCCTTAAATTGTGTTTTTCCTTTCTTGCTTACTCTGCTTGGAATTTAAGCCTGTTGTTAGCCTAGGAAAGCATGTCTAATTGACTAAATTGCGTTGTTTGCTTTGACTGCCTTATTTGTATTACGTGAATCATGCTAGGTTAGAATTGCCTGTTTTACTTGGTATGAAGTTGAGCTTAGTTGAGTATTCCCTTGCTATTATTGTGTGTTTCACTTTGGGACTACGGGAAGGCATCCCGGGAGATCCCCTGTACGTATTTATGATCGAGCTGAGGTGCGGGATACCGAGAGATCCCTGGCACGTATATTGAGGAAAATAAGAGATCCTCGAGATACCAAGATATCCCTGGAATATATTAAGGATACCAAGAGATCCTCGGGATACCAAGAGATCCTCGAGTATATATTGAGGATACTGAGAGATCCTCGGGATACTGAGAGATCTCCGATTATTATCCTTGTGATTGTTTTGCCTCTGTATCAGTTGTAGTTATCTTTATATCATGTGATACTTTTACTGCTACACTTATTTATATTGTTCTTATCTACACTGTCGAACTTTATATTTTTATTTAACCTCACTAGGGCCCTGACTTTCCTCGTCACTACCCGAACGAGGTTAGGCTTGGCACTTACTGAGTACCGTTGTGGTTTACTCATGTCCCTCGTACGCATGTTTTTCATGTGCAGATCCAGGTACCTCTACTCAGACTTACCATCCTTGAGGCGAGGAGATCTTTCGGAGACTTAGAGGTATATCTGTCACGTCCGCAGATCGAAGAGTCTCCCTCCATTCTCTTTTGTAGTTACAATCCTTCTGTATTTACTTTGTTTTAGACATTCTGGAGTTAGAGCACTATGTAGTATTCTTAGCTTGTGATTCATGGGTTTCCAAGTTTTGGAAGAATTGTATTGGTTTTGAGAGTAATATTGTCTATGCCGAGCGGCACTTTTAAATGCTATTTCATTTTACTATTTCTGTTTTACTTGTTTTTCTTCCGAAAATTAGTTTATTTTTCGAATTTTAGGATTACCTAGTCGTAGGGACTAGGTGCCATAACGATGGTTCGCGGAGGGCGAACCGGGGTCTTGACAAGTTGGTACCGGATCTCTAGGTTCATAGGAGTCATGAATCACAAGCTGATTTATTAGAGTCTCGTTGATCAGTACGGAGACGTGTGTACTTATCTATGAGAGGCTATGTAACTGTTAGGAAAAATTCCATTTCGTTTGATTTCCTTATCGTGCAAAATTTTTCATATCACAATTCTAAACTTCTGTCTTCTATTCTCTCACAGATGGTGAGGACACGTGCTACTCGAGATGATCAGGCACTTGTCACGCCCCAACCTCGGAAGGCGCAACCGGCGCTCAATCGAGTGAACCCGATGGAGCAAGCCTTATCGAACACTTCCTACACCAAACCAATATGAATACGGGACCTAGGCCTTTCATTAATACCGATGGGAATACATGATACATATTATAACATTGGTTCATTTTATTTACAAAGGTTTACCGTACATAAGTCAGCTTTAAGGAGTCCATTAAAGTTACGGTTTAAGGAGATCACAAGTTTAAGATTAAAACATA